>CM076582.1:398188240-398412203 GCA_034641835.2 Pinus albicaulis | reverse complement strand
TAGATGTGCATCTAGAGACCCCTTCTCCTCCAAGTAACTGAACAATTATTTGTTTTCGGTCATATGGAATGAAGCTCCACTATCCAAGTACCTGGAAACTGGTCCCATTATATCCAGTCGGAGCCACCATCCCAAACGGAAAAGGAGCTGTATTAAGGTCCGGACCGGGTGGTTATCCCCCAATGTTGTTGCAGCGATTTTCGAGGCATCAACAGTACCACACAGAACCCATTACTAATGACACCATGCATACGATGAGGGTGAAATCCAACTCGAATTGTGAAGCAAATGCTTCACCTGCTTCTCCTGTTGAGGGCATCTTTTCGATCTTCTTGTGCGAAAATTTTGTAGCATAGTGTCCAAACTCATTATAGTGAAATTTTTTTACCTTTGACAAGTCTTGCTTCTTGCTTGCCTGACTGGAATCATATTTGGAATGGGACACCTTCCATTTCCCTTTATTCACCTTTCCAACCAAGGCACAATTCTCCTCATCATCATTCTTTTATGAGGATCCATCTCTGGTGTTCCGTTGAATATTTTCTTGTACCAATTCAAACCACAATCGCTCCCACTCTAGTAGCTTCTCCATCCCATTCACTGAATCTTGGTAGTTGTGCCAACTCTTGGGAAGTCTTAGAAGTGCTAGACTCACCAAATCATCCTTGGAAACCATCACACCAATACTTCCAATATCATCTCAACATTGAGTGAACTTCATCAAGTATTTGGGTATCGTGTTTCCGTTATCCATCTTGATCTTTCTGAGCTTGTCCTTCAGCGCCATATTCCTATCATCACTGTTATTCTGCAAAATATATTGCAAGGCCTTCCACATAGAATATTGAGTTTCATTTCCATGGAGGTTTGAGAAAATATGACCTCAAACTCCTTCTAACATAATCCTTCTCCCCTTTTCTACATTATTCTTCCATGCATCAAGATTTTGAGACTTTTCTGCTATGGGCCTGGGAATATCAATGTCTATGAATTCCTTCAGTATTTTGTCCTCCAACACTGCCTCCATCTTATCCTTCCATGCTATGTAACTTGAACTAAACTTAAGGGCATATGCAAGTCTCAATCCAAAGAAATAGATCCTAATATATTGTTGGTCCAGAGGAATAAATCTACAAATTTGATTCACCTGTTCAAAAAAACTCTAGTTCTTCTCTTCTATAGTGATTCCTGCTCTAATACCATGAATAAAATCCACATATATTAAATTGATCTTGTAATATTCTAAAACAAAATACTTGAATGTATTCTACAAATTGCGAAACCAATTACGAACTCACAATCACATGAACAAGAAAGAGAAATAGTTTCAATCACACAACACAAAGATGTATTCGGGGAAAGCCTCATCTAAAAACCCTGTTATTTTTATATTGCATTAATTCAAGAATATGAAACAATACGATGTTAATTCCCTTCCTGAGAATCCTTTGCACTATCTTTGACTATCTCACTCTGATCCAATCAAGTTTGGTCCAATACCTAACCAATTCCTTTCCTTTGTTTGACCAGGATTTATCACGCATTCTTAAGAAAATTGAGCCCCTATTAATTTGGAAATTCCAACTAATTTATTGTGTAATACATCCCAAGCTTCCTAATGACCTCATGCACGACCTATACAATTTTCTAATTATACAACTGATAGTCTACTTCCCTTTAATTCCAATCTCAACCCGGTCACTCTTGTAACCGACATGAAACAAATATTTATATCGAATTATCAGTTATATTAGTGACCACTACATGTGAATTAAATAAAATTTAATTCACTAGACCTCTCACTAGCTCATCCATCAATTAGAACAAGTTAAACTGATTTTAACTCAAATAATTAAGTTAAACAAATAAAACACCAAATAAACTATAACTGGACCATTTAAAACTTAGAGTAAACTCTACATGCCTCTAATTTGACCCCCAAATCGAATTCACTGAGCTAACTAAGTATTCCCAACTCAGTTAACACATACAAGTTGTCATGTGATGTGGAATTACAATTTCCTTCTAATTTAATTAAGGGAAAATTAAATTAGAAGCCTCTTCTTGTTGCCAATTTCAACATTCCAAGCATGAATGTGGGATCTCATGTATAAACCAATCCAAAAACAACCAAGGGAATCCAAAGGTTAAAACACCTCCACCCTCACCATATCGTGATCACACCTAAACTGGTGCCCTAATCACAAAACCAAACCGAGCTTGGAATGCCTCCAAAAATCCATTACCATCCTTGAGGAAATTTCTGTCTCCCTGTCTCTCAGGATTTTTCACAATCCAATCTCAGATCACTAGGCCCTAAACTAAGACACCACACTCATTATTTATTGTGTATCCCACCAAAACCTGTCAAGGGATTCATATGCCTTTGGGAATTTTCGCTGAGACCACCTCTTCCCTGGATTCCGAAATCCATCTAACAATTCCAAAGCTCAAAACCGAGATCAAAATCCCAACACACCATGGCTATCCAGAAAAAGGAAAGGAAAGTCTGAAAACCACTGTCAAAACCCAACAAAACCGTTTCACTGATAACAAGAGAACTAAATACCAACATGCATAAGCCATGCATGTACAGACCAGGTAGGAAATCACACATGAAATATGTTACCTACAAGTATTTATGTTGAAGCTACTAGATCCTGCTCTTCCTTGCTTTATATTTAATTTCCTTTCCTTTCCTTTTCCTCCCTTTACTTTATTTCCTCTTTCTTGGCTCAATGATGAAATGCTCCAAGAAAACTACAAGTATCCAAGAGTGAGAGAGAGAGAGAATAATGAGAGAGCTCCAAAACTAAAATAAAAAATGGTACCAACTAATCCTCATAAGCATTTTTATCAATTAGGCCCCTATTCTCTTCATTTTCCATTATTTTCCTTCATTTTCCTCCTCACATAAAACGTGTGACCTTTTACCTTCCTTTTCTCCTATTTTCCTTTATTTTCTTAAATAAATGTGCCAAAAATACTTTTTGCCTCTTTAATACCTTAGCCATTTCCTTTGATAATTTCCCTTTGCCATAAAAACATATCTAGTGATGCCCACTAGGATATATTTTCCTAACATTAAGCTTGGAATAAGTGTCCCTTAATCGTGGTATTATTTTTGTCTTTATTAACTTTTATTACATGAAATTTTAGCCTAGGTCTGTTACAGAACCCTACCCCTTGGGGAACATTTTCCTCTGTGTTAAACCACACCTACACCTTAGCAAAACCACTAAAAAACAACATACTACTGATGGAGTTGTATAACTTATCTCGATGTAGTATTCACAATGCATAACATGCTCAAAATAAAAACCCATGATAACATCCATACCACATATTAGAGCTTTATAACTTAGCTCATGGCAGTATTTACATCCATATACATATGTGCATATACCAAAATATCACCAAAACATATGCCAAACATATACCAAAAATTATACCAAAACTTCTTTGCCTCAACCCACAAAAAATGAAGAATACATAGCCCACATTTGATCCGCCATCTCCCATGTAACTTCATCAGGCCCAAAGTGCTTCCATTGCACTTTAACTTTCTCAATGGCTTTGTTCCTGAGCATAAGTTTCTTTTTCTACAATATGCACTAAGGTTCTAGCTGGAACTCTCCTTCTTTCTCCACCTACAATACAAACCAATCAATAACATGATCATCACCCTTTATATACTGTTTAAGTAATGAAACATGAAACAAATCATGGAATTTCACTGTTGGAGGAAGTATAAGTCGATAGGCCACTGGTCCAATCCTCTCAAGGATCTCAAAAGGCCCACAATGCCATGGTGCCAACTTGGCACATGATTTGATCCTCAAGGAGCTCCTCTTGGGCTTGATGCATAAATAAACATGCTCCCCAACCTGAAACTCTTTAAATACCCTGTGGTGGTCTGCATAACTATTTTTTCTATCATGTGTTGCCTTTATATTCTTCTTTATAACCTACATTTCTTGTTCCATGTCTGCCAACCTGTTCAGTCTAATCAACACCCTATTAACTGGATCAATCCAACTTATAATGCCTCAAAGTGACTCATCCCCAATGACTCTTGATACCCATTGTTGTATGAAAACTCAACCAATGGTATATACTCTTCCCACTTCCATTGCTAATGCATCACATACATCCTCAGCATGTCCTCCAAGATCATGTTGACCCTCTAAGTCTGTCCATCTCTCTACAGATGATAATTTGTACTGAAGGCCAAATTTGTGCCCAATCCTACAAACAACTCCTTCCAAAACTTGGAAGTTAAATTTTCATCCCTGTCTGACACAATATTATTTGGAACACCATGCAATCTAACTACATCTCTGATGAAGTCCTGTGCTACATCACTAGCTGAATACATAGTCTTCACTAGGATGAAGTGCGCAACCTTTTTCAACCTGTCCACAACAACCATGATATAATAATTTTGTCTCACTATCCTCAGAAACCACTTGATAAAGTCCATGGAAATTACCTCCCATTTCCATTCTAGAATCACAGTAGGTTGTAGTAGTCCACATATATGGCTACACTCTTCCTTCACCTGCTAATAGTCCAAACACCTAGCTACAAATGCTGCCACATCCTTCCTCATATTCGGCCAATATTAGAACCTATTCACTGTTGTCAATGTCTTCTGATAAACTAGGTGACCTAAATATGGTTTCACATGAAACTCCCTCAAGGTCACCTTCTTGAGCTCATTACTGTCTCGTACATATGTATTGTCTCTAAACATGACCAATCCATCTCCCATGAGATGATAGTCCACATCCTATACACCTACACCTATACTTGTACCACTACCTGTACCTTGCTACAATTTGTGCCTAAGCTCCATATACCTGAGATCCTGCAAACCTTCTTGCAAGATCCTATTCTGTAAATTTGTCCCATAGGATCTCATAGCTGCAATTTGATTTACTTGTATCCACCTTCTAAGATCATCTGCAACCTTGTTCTCTTTACCTTTGATGTATTTGATCTCAAAAGTAAAACTCGTTGATTGTAGCCAACCATCTAGATTTCTTGGCATTCATATTCTGCTAGTCAAAAAAATACCTCAATCCACTATGATCACTTATCAGTAAAAACCTCCTTCCAAGAACATAGTGCCTCCACATATTCAATGCATGTATGATCACTGCTAGCTCAATATCACGCGTTAGATAATTATTCTCATGTTCATTCAATTTTTGTGACTTGTCACATACCACCTATCCATCCTGCATAAGGACTCCACCAATACCTATCTTGCAAGAATTTGTACATACTACAAATTTTTTGTTCGGATATGCGATCTTTAACACTAGAGCCTGGGTCAACAAATTCTTAAGTTGTTCAAAACTGGACTAACACTCCTCTATCCACTCAAACTTCTTACCTTTTCTCTGTAATGATGTAATAGGATATAAAATTTCTGAGAAGTTCCTGATGAACCTCCTATAATAACTTGCCAATACCATGAGGGATCTCAGCTCATCTACATTTCTAGGAGGTTCCCACTCTATGATAGCTCTTACCTTTTCTATATCCATAGCTATGCCTTCCTTGGAGACAACATGTCCCAAGTAATGCACCTCAGTCTTAAATAAAATACACTTGATGAGCTTAGCATACAACTAATTCTCTCTAAACAATCTCAACACTACTGCCAAATGCTTGACATTCTATTCCTCATTTTTAGAATATACCAATATGTCATCGATGAATACAATCACAAAATTTTCCAAGAAAGGATGAAAGACACTATTCATCAAACACATAAAGGTAGTTGGAGCATTAGTCAAACCTAATGGAACTACAACAAACTCATAATTCCCATACCTAGTCTAGAAATATGTCTTGTATATTTCCTCTTAGTTAATGCATGCCTGATGATATCCTGATCTAAATTCAATCTTAGAGAACAATGGTGTTCCATTTAGCTAATCAAACAAATCATAAATCATCGGTACTGGGTACTTTTTCTTGATGGTCACTTTGTTCAATTGCCTATAATCAATTCATAGTATGAGAGTACCATCCTTCTTCACGAAAAACACTAGTGCACCCCATGGAGATCCACTTGGCCTAATGTATCTTTTTTCAAGCATCTCTTTCAGTTACAACTTTAACTCTACAAACTCAGGTGTGCTCATCTTGTAAGGTTATTTTGATGCTGGTGCTACCCCTCGTACCAACTTAATAGAAAATTATACTTCCCTGTGAAGTGGAAACTTGGAAATATCTACAGGAAATACATCCTAAAACTGTTATAGAACTGGGTACCTACTCAAAACATCTACATCTTCAACTTCCTTAACTTTTCCACTATAGATATGTACTACAAATAATACACACCCTTTTCTGCAACTATTCTTGGCCTGCGTAGTTGTCACCATCCTAAATGATGTGGCTTTCTTCTTTCCTTGTAAGACTCTTGGTTCCCCATTTTCATCCAAGCACTCAATTATGTGTCATAATAATCCACATTGGTCCTGTGAATATATAACTAGTCCATACCTAATAGCATAGTATATGATCCCAACGGAAATATGTTCAAGTGCGTTGTTGTAGGCATACTGATGGGGGTAAAAACCCACAGTTCCCAAATATCCTGTGCACATATAAATGCATCCTAAATTTTCATCCACTACACATCTCAATCCGTGCAAACTCACACCTTTATCAACCTATGCAATTCAATATTCTGATCTTTGAACTGGCAATTTAAATTGATGTGGGAGCTACATAATTTCTTCAAAGGTTACAAAGACCCTCAGGTCATATAATATGCCCTTTTATTAAAACTCTCTTAACACCTTGTATGTGAAGTTGGTCCTTCAACAAAGCTCTATGGTTATAAACCCATATTAGCCCCAATTATGGAATTTTTTAGTTTCACAACTGTTGAAAGTAAATTCAAAATTTAAACTTTGCCTCTTACTTCGTGGGCTTCAAATCACTAATCGAACTTCATCATTAAACCATAATGGTTCACCATATGAAATGTATATTACATCCCATAATACAAACCTTCAGGTTTATTTTTATTCACCTAGGCTTTATGATTAACTTCAAGGCTTATCCTAGCGGTTGAATGGTGAGAACATCTCGTTTCAGAGGTCCAACTTTGGTTGGTTTAACACCAATGCCTTTAGATATTAGTCATATGAAACATTCACACATTATTCTAAAATGCCAACACCCATATGAAATAACATTCGGGCGCCACCAATTAATGTGCCTTCCCATCTAGTGGCTGCGGACTTTATCGCATACCATTTGATGATTTGACGATTATCACACAACAAAGATGTTCATGCTTTGTAGTTTAAAAATCACGCGATATAACTCGTATCTGAATACCACTAAATTCCACGTGTCAAACGCTCCCCTTTATTACGTTCGAAATGAAATTACCACTTAACACTTTAACAATTACGCGAATACCATAATCAGTTTTCAAAACCCGCTTCATAGCCCTTCCTCAGGGTTCCACCATATCCTTAGTTCGTCGTTCTGCCTCCTTCACAAGTCTATTTTAACTACGGTTTGCCTTCCCTATTCGTCAATTGGTTTCTGCTAACTCAGTTTTAACATAGGTCAGGTTATCTGTGATTACCAAACCCCTTCTAAGCAATTTAATTACCTCTGCCCATGTGCGAACGGTGTTGACACAAATCAACATAACATGGGTTTAACGATTTTGACCCGGAATCTACTTTGTTGAACGTGTTCGATTCATTATTCGAAGAGCTTTACACCACCAATGAGCATTGAGAGAGGATGCCATTCTATTGGTTCATCTACCACTAAAGTGTATTGAAATTAGTTTCTTCCTCTATCATTCTGTTTGGACAAGTTGTACTTATCATTTCCCATGACTGTAAAAGCCCAATTTCTTGCTTGGATACGCATCTTGTGCCTTAACCCACAATGATCTCAGATCACATATTCCACTCACACAATGATTTCAAATAATGAATTAACCTCATTGTGTCATTGATCCACTAGTGATCGATGACTGAATTACCCAATGTAGTTTCATTCAACCTTGTCAACGGTCTATACAATCCTTATCAGAGAGTTTGCAACACACAATGTTCATACAAATTCTTATTGAATTTCAAGGCTATGCAGAATTCAAATCAAACAATGTTTCATACAATGCTGAAACAGATTCTTGATTTATAATATACATGCATGAGGTTACATACAACTTGCTTGTCTCTGGCCAGATCTTCTGTTCCATGGCCCTCTGCTACACTTCTCTGTCTCTACAGATTTTCTAGGTCTGCATCTCTATGTAGCTCTCTATGTAGGTCTCTTCTCTATTATACCTGTTAGGCTTATTTTTATACAAAAGCCACTGAATCAACTCAAATCCTCTAATGCTCAAAACTCTTCAAATTTCTAACTTTTAGACTAACCCTTTGACAGACAGAGACAGATTGTCTCCTCCTATGCCCACTAATCATCCGGGCAGTTACATTTCTCTCTCTAATTAACTAAAAACAACTAAACTATGAATAATTACATGGGGAAATACAACATGAGACCCCCCTTTACATTTATTTATGGACAAAGGTCATTTTTAGCCTAATGCCCCTGCATCAGACTCCCCAGGTTAAAATAATTCATGATCTCCTGATCATGTTCTTTTGTATTTCTCTGCCTGGATCCCACACTTTATTCTGCAGCTGGTCATCTGTTGCAGCGTTCTTCAATTGTATTCCTCTTGGCTTCCATACTTTGTGCTGTAGTTTTCCACTGGCTGCACTTTTATAGCCTCCTTCTAGTTTTCTTTTGCTGCCACTTCTTTGTTTCTCTGCTGCTATCTTTTTCTCAGTCACCTTCGTCATCATTTTTCTTATAGTTTCAATTTCTCTATCTAATCTTTCTTCTGACTGATAGACACTTACTTATGTTTGCTGCATTCTCATTTCTTCAATTATTACTGCTGCCCTATTCGCCGCCCAATCATCCATACCCTCTCTCCAACAATAAAATCCTTACTCCTGTGTTGGAAACACTTCAACTTGTTGTTGGGAAAAATACTGAGAGCGGGGGGGGGTGAATCAGTATTTAGTGCAGACTGAAATTTTTTTACTTTTTCCTTTTCTGAAACCCATACGCTACTTTACTGAATCCAACTCGCGTATATACACAGATATCCTTAATCATACTCATGTATTAACAGAGATCTCATTATGATGATAATTCTTTTCTTAGATCATTGCATCATTCATTCATTAGATGCTTTAGTAAGCAGTAAACATGTGCAGTAAGAACAGAATAAATCATCACACATAAGCAACACACATGAACACCAGGATTTAAGGTGGAAACCCAATTCGGGAGAAAACCACCGCTGTCGTCGTCTCAGTCTTCAATATTTTTATTATAAAGAAAACATCGTACAACCATGTACTGGCGCAGACTCATACCAGCACGCAGGCACCCACCTGCAGAAGGATACAACCTTCTCTTGTTTACCAGCCTCTCCTGGAAGGGAGCTACAACCCCCTACTCTCATTTACCAGCCTCTCCTGGAAGGGAGCTACAACCCCCTTCTCTCGTTTACCAACCTCTCGTGGAAGGGAGCTACTACCCCCTCCTCTCGTTTACCAGCTACCACTGGAAGGGAGCTACAACCCCCTCACTGAAGGCTTCGACCCTCAGCACCATTTCGGACCACGTTTCATCAATTTTCATACTGGATCCAACAGCTTCCATACAACACAACTTGTAGGCCACTTTTCATCATATTTTCAGACTGGACCCACTCCACACATTTAAGCTCAACATTCATCAAACTGAAACTTATAACCCCATCAATTCATTCATTGAATCATCAACCAATCAACCAACGACTTGATCTTCAATTAACATAATCAGCAGCATATTCATCATTCAAAAAACCTAGTTATGTATCAATACATCATTGAAAAATAAGAGTAAAAGAGCAAAACAGATCAGACATTTCATTCCACTTACTTCAGCAAACCCTAGATTCCATACGCGCTTTTACTTCACTAAACCTGCGTATGTATGCGCTTTCATGCATACCAACCCGCGTATACTTCTGTGCATTCTTCAGAAAAACCTGTCTGCCCATATGCACTTTTCTTTAAGCAGACCCGCGTATACATGCGCTTTTACTGAAGCGAACCTGCGTATACATCTGTAACTTTTCAGGACTGTGCAGCTCTTCATATCAGGTAAACAACTTAGATTTCATCCTTTACTTCAAAAAGTATTTTGCCTCATCTCAGATCTAAACATTCCATAAACAGATCTAGAAAATACATATACATTTCAGATCTAGAGATCCCTCTTCATCATTTTCTTCATAGGTGCATCATAGATTTAGATCTATCAATCAAGAATAGAGTTCATCCATGCAAATATTCCTTAGAGAGATTTATTCGTTCACCACCCTTACTCATGCACACTCTTTCACCATGATCTTCTTCTCCTTATATATATTTATCCTTTGTCAATACCATGAGCCAAAACCACACCACTTCCGATGGTATTCCTGGACGGGATCAAATAGATAATCAAGCGCTCAATACAATGGGTCAATACCATGGCAATGTCCCCTGGTTTCCTAAATTTAGAGCGCAAATGGGCATACGCTACTTGCCACGTACTTTTCCGTGTGCATACGCTACTTCTCCTTAACAAACCCGCGTATGCATTGTAACATGACTTATTTATCATTTCTATGGCACTTTACTGGAATTCCTTTCTTCTGTTACTTCTGAGCTGATCTGTAGATACATCATCCTTCATTATTTAACACAAGATACATCATTCTTACATATTTAACACATAGGTTGCTTATCATAGGCAACTCATCAAGTAGGTTTCCATCAAGAACAACTTCTTCTAGTAGGTTTCCATCAAAGACAACACATTGCATCATATTGCCAACAATCTTATTTCATCAAGTATGTTGCCATCAAGGACAACACATGCCAACACTTGTTTCTTCAACAATATCTCCAGCAACACTCCAAGCTGCTATTCTGGAATTCCGCACTCTTTTTTGGATGTTTTCTGCAAAAATTTTAGCCATCTATTTTGTGCTTGTTTCTCATTGTCAACATGTTGTAATTTCAATTCAGCATGTTCTTCTCCCATCTTGGCAATCCTCAGCAATTGCCTCCCTTCTTCTTGAATGATTATACTAATCACCTCAAGTCTTCCAAACACTGAGATTTCATCTTTTATTAGAATAAAACTCTGATTTTCCATTGTTGTAGCAGCCCCAACAGTCTACCATACAGCCTTCTCCCCAATCTTCTCTTGGCTATTCGAACAAGCCAATTCCTTTCTGCTGTCAATAGCAACCAACTTTTTCCCTTGAGACATGACTGTCTCATCTTCTTCCAGCTGCTCATATTCATTCTACAATAGCTCCATTTCTTTGTCATTTGTAGAAACAACAAGTTCATTCACAGGAGGCATGATAGCCTCACCTTCCTCCTTCTGCAACAATCCATCACCCTCTGAAACAACTCCAAAAGATGGATTGTTTTCTGCCTTGCCTGTCAACACAGCCAATTTGTCAAATTTTAATTCACAAGACCCTATGGTCTTAATTGATGACTCAATCACCAATTTATCCTTCTGCAGTTCTAAGTCTTTTCCGAGACTCAGAAAATCTTCCCTGGCTTTATTCCTTTATATCTTCTCATGCTGCAGTCCCCAATATTGAGATTGAGGTTCCCTCTTTTGTATAGAATCCTATTGATTCATCATAACCTCCTGCAACTCAATTTCTCCATTCCATGGACTAAAATCTCCCACAAAATCCCTTTCCTATTTTAATTGACTGCCCAATGGTGTCAATCTTCCTCCAGCATCAACAGGATTTTCATTTTTCATACAATTTTCAAAACAAAATTCATAAGGCCTCAGAGCCTTTCTCCCTTCTGTCAGCTTCTCATTATGCTGTCCCAACTTTCTTTTCTTTTCCATCAGCACATCAGTATGTTGATTCCAATTCTTCAAGCAATTCTTGAGACTGTCAACTGGTCTCTCTTCTGCATCATCCCTTTCAAGGATGTCTCTCTACTCTAGTTCATAAAAATGAACTTTCCTCTTCTTATTCATCTCCGTCCTTACCATTTGAACACCTTCTCTCTGTGGTTCTGTCCTCTGCTCTAGAAAACTTAATTCATTCCACAACCTTGGCATCTCCTCTGAGAAAACATCTTCACAATCTTTACTATATTTTGCTGCCACTATATCCTCATCCTTCATCAGGATGGAATTCTGATTTCCCATCTCTGCAAAAACTTCAGCTACCTGTCCATCACTCTCCATTTGGCCATTTAAAAAAATCAATTTGACATCATCAGCATTAATCATAAACTCACCATCACCAAATGAATTGGAGCAATCTCTTCTATAAAATAAGGAATTGATGAATTCCTTCTGCTGCAATAATTCAATCTACTCTTCATCTAAAAGATACTCATCATATCTTGCTGGGCAACAGTAATCTTCATTTGTCACAGTTCCATCATATGAACTTCCTTCATTAACTTCTGCATTCACACACAATTTGTCAGATGCAAAAACATAAGACCTCATGGTCTCATTTGATGATTTGATCATCAAATCTTCTTGTTGTTCCAAGTCTTCCATATGCTTCAGAGACTCTTCAATAGTCTTCTCTTCTTCAAATTCTTCAAGATGTTAAACCTCCATATTCTGGCCAATATCATAAAATAAATCTCCTCTACTTCCAATAAGTTGGAAAGCAGAACCTTTCTCCAATTGTGCATGGACATCTTCAAAACATGTAGCTGCTCCATTTTCCTTCTCAGTGACAACATCAACAATTTGTTCATCTCCACATGGATTTCCTGTAAACATACAAAATAAGTCATATGTAAGGGTCTTGGACCCCTTGGTCCCACTTGAAGCTTCAGTCTCCAAGTTCTTCTCCAAATGCTCAATCATTATGAGCATTTCTTCCTTCTTCTGAGCATTCATCATTTTCTCTTTCTTCCTTTGTGGCCTCTGCCACTTTACCTTATTCTTCATGAGCCACCCATCTCTCTAGTTTTCCTCTATCATCCCCTCCATTTCAATAATCTTCTTATTGATCTCAGTTATTTCTTTCCAATACTCTTCATCAGTGAGTCTCCTCCTCATGCCATTTGCTTTGGCATCTTCCCTCACTCTTATGCTATGGCCTCCGTCATAACCTCTGAAATCTCTACTATGGCTGTCAGTATCCATACTCTCCTCCAGGATTTCTTCACTCACAAGCTACACCAAGCCTCTGCAATAGCAAGCTCTCTTGATGCAACTTACCTCACCAATCCCTTCCTCCGGATCTGGCTTTTGGCAAGCACTGGTCCCCTATCTGCTGGAACCTTCTGAGCTCTCTCTTTTTCTCCTTCTAGGCTTCACACTGCAACTTCTCTCAAGAACACCTCTATTCTTCCTTCATCTAACCTCAGTTGGGAATCCTTCAGGTTTTTCCACACTCTTTCTGCACTCAGAATCCCTTGCTGGACTCTTATTATCACTGCTCTCACGCTATGATCTGCTTCTGCTGAGATTCCTCAATTGCTTGCACTCTGCATTCTGCAAACAATACATTCAAAACAGAGTTCAAATAAGGCTTACCGCTCACCTCTCAAGATCCCTGAATGATCTTGCTTCTTTTCTCACCTGCACTACATCTCTATCTACTGCAATCTTCAAGACCGTGTGTCTTCAACTCCAGATTCTTCTCATCTGGGTTATCAACCTTCACTGCATGTCAAATCAAATCTGCAATTCTATTAAATATATTCAAAACCCAACTTTCTCGCTATTCAGCACATGTGCATTTCAAAAATAAACTTTCAAAGAGTTGTTTCAATTCAGGCTCTGATACCATTATGATGGGGGTAAAAACCCACAGTTCCCAAATTTCCTGTGTGCATATAAATGCATCCTAAATTTTCATCCACTACACATCTCAATCCATGAAAACTCACACCTTTTTCAACCTAGGCAATTCAATATTCTCATCTTTGAACTGGCAATTTAAATTGATGTGGGAGCTACACAATTTCTTCAAAGGTTACAAAGACCCTCAGGTCATATAATATGCCCTTTTATTAAAACCTGCTTAACACCTTGTATGTGAAGCTGGTCCTTCAACAAAGCTCTATGGTTATAAACCCATATTAGCCCCAATTATGGAATTATTTAGTTTCACAACTGTTGAAAGTAAATTCAAAATTTAAACTTTTCCTCTTACTTCGTGGGCTTAAAATCACTAATCTAACTTCATCATTAAACCATAATGGTTCACCATATGAAATGTATATTACATCCCATAATACAAACCTTCGGGTTTATTTTTATTCACCCAAGCTTTATGATTAACTTTGAGGCTTATCCTAGTGGTTGAATGGTGAGAACATCTCGTTTCAGAGGTCTGACTTTGGTTGGTTTAACACGAATGCCATTAGATATTAGTCATATGAAACATTCACACATTATTCTAAAACGCCAGCGCCCATATGAAATAACATTCGAGCCCCACTAATTAACGTGCCTTCCCATCTAGTGGCTGCGAACTTTATCTCATACCATTCGATAATCCGACGATCATCGTGCAACAAAGATGCTCGTGCTTTGTAGTTTAAAAATCACGCGATATAACTGGTATCTGATTACCACTAAATGCCACGTGTCAAGCGCTCCCCTTTATTGCGTTCGAAATGAAATTACCACTTACCACTTTCAAAATTACACGAATACCATAATCGGTTTTCAAAACCCGCTTCATAGCCCTTCCTCAGCGTTCTGCCATATCCTTAGTTCGTCGTTCCGCCTCCTTCACAACTCTATTTTAATTGTGGTTCACCTTCCCATTTTGTTAATTGGTTTATGCTAACTTGGATTTAAAACAGGTCAGGTTATCTGTGATTGCCAAACCCCTTCTACACAATTTAATTATCTTCGCCCATGTGCGAACGGTGTTGACACAAAGTAACATAACATGGGTTTAACGATTTCGACCCGGACTCTACTTTGTTGGATGTGTTCGATTCATTATTCGAATAGCTTTGCACCATCAATGAGCATTGAGAGCAGATGCCATTCTATTGGTTCATCTACCACTAAAGTGGATTGAAATCAGTTTCTTCCTCTATCATTCTGTTTGGACAGGTTGTACTTATCATTTCCCATGACTGTAAAAGCCCAATTTCTTGCTTGGATATGCATCTTGTGCCTTAACCCACAATGATCTCAGATCACATATTCCACTCACACAACAATTTCAAATAATGAATTAACCTCATTGTGTCATCGATCCACTAGTGATCGATGATTTAATTACCCAATGTAGTTTCATTCGACCTTTTCAAAGGTCTATACAATCCTTATCAGAGAGTTTGCAACACGCAATTTTCATACAAATTCTTATTGAATTTCAAGGCTATGCATAATTCAAATCAAACAATGTTTCATACAATGCTGAAACATATTCTTCATTTATAATATATATGCATGAGGTTACTTACAACTTGATTTTCTGTGGCCAGATCTTCTGTTCCATGGCCCTCTGCTACACTACTCTGTCTCTACAGATTTTCCAGGTCCACAACTCTATGCAAGTCTCTATGCAGTTCTCTATTATACCTGTTAGGCTTATTTTTATACAAAAGCCACTGAATCGACTCAACTCATATAACACTCAAAACTCTTCAAATTTCTAACTTTTAGACTAACCCTCTGACAGACAGAGACGGATTGTCTCCTCCTATGCCCACTAATCATCCGGGCAGTTACATTTCCCTCTCTAATTAACTAAAAATAACTCAACTATGAATAATTACATGGGGAAATAAAACATGAGACCCCCCTTTACATTTATTTATAGACAAAGGTCATTTTGAGCCTAATGCCCCTGCATCACATGCCATTTAACTCAAATGCATAAGCTCTTACCCAATGGTGAACTCTTTTCTTTGTATATGTAGCCAACATAACTAACTAATATTTTGCATGCATTTATTTTCTCAAACCACACTTATCAACCAGGTTAGGATTAGCATAACTATAATTAGATCCAGGATCAATAAAAATAGAAAAAAATTAATCACAAAGCTTACTATCCATCTCAATTATAGATGTATGATGGTATGTATGCCTGTTGTCCACAACTGCATAAATCCGAGGAGTGTTATTTCCAACATCCCCAACTGTTTGTGCCTCCTTTGCATCATATATTTGGGGTCTACCACCCTGATACTACGAACAATCCCTCTTACGATGATCATTGACACATATCCAACACTGTAGCGGTGCTCTACCATCACCTCTAGTCTATTGCTCTCCAAGTCCTTTCCTAGTTGTATTGAAATTCTTGTAAGGAACCACATTTTCTTTATGACCTTCATCTTGTGGTCTTTTCCTCTTTGTTGGCCATATTCCTTTAGCTTTCTCATGTCCTTTCAAATAATGCTTAGGCTCAACTTTTCATTTTGACTTCTCATAACAATGCTTCAACTTTCGAATGGCCTCCTCCAATTATCTAGGCTCATGGTACTCAATTCAGTCTTTGTATTCTACTGGAAGTCCACTGACGAATCTCTGAACCTTGGACTCCTCCTCCTTAAGGTAAGGTACATATCTCAACAAATTCAATAACCTTCCAGTATACTCATCATCTATCATGAACCCATTTTAAACTCATAAAACTCCTTAGCTCTAACATCATAGTATCTCTATGACAAACACTTCTTCTGAAATAGCCTCTTGAACTCGCTCCAAGTTAGTTCCTCCTCATAAATACCCCTAACATTCTTCACATATTCCCACCAAATTTCTGCTTCAACTTTAAGGTTGAATGTACTTATTTAGGCTTTCATGTTTTCTGAGTAAACATGCAACCTAAAGAATTTCCTCATACCAGGAAACCATGCCTCTACATCCTATGATTTCTTCATTTCCCCATAAAAGGTAAGTGGCTTTGATTTCTTAAACACATCTGAAAATATCCCCTGTCACTCCTCCTCTAAGGATGATAATGATGACGATCATAATGCTTGTCAGAAACAGAACTAGAACAATACCTATGTCTGTCACCTCTCCTATCTAGAGTGTCCAAGAACCTGCCATCTCTAATTGTGTCATCTCTATATGACCTATAACCTCCAGGAGACCTACTTCCATATACCCCATTAGTCCCATCCTTATGTCCATAGCTAATCCAGAGTGGCCTATATCATTGCAAATCTAAAAAATCTGAAGGATTGCCGCCTTTACTTCTGATTGTTTTTCATGTGCTTGTATGATTATGTCATTTTCCACTTTACAATTCATTATTTCTTCCTTTAATATTCTCAATGTATCTTATAAATCAAAAGATTTCCCAACACCATGCTTCTCATATGATTCATAAAGGGAATATTTTTAGTCTACCATCTTGCTTGCCATCTTTGATTTTCTTCCCACAAGTAATCTCATATTAGCTTAAACCAAATCACAATAAATCAACATACCTTATCATAATTCGGGGAGGATATCTCATCTTCAATGGCAACCAAACAACATAATACATGTATATACATAATCATAAGAACATATAGACTTGTAACACATCGTATACCAACACATAAACATCATTCTAGTTAGATTCCAGTGATCAATACATGGAAATATCAACTACACACCATGACCTCATGCATGACAACATCAACCATACCATTACAAAATTGACAATATGTAATCACCTGACATGTATAACCAGTCATATGCTCATGAAAAAACATTTACTACAACACCATCAGCCCTTCCATGGTGACATCACTTCTGTTGAGCCCCAAAGATGTCCTTTCCTTTCACCAAATTTCACTTCATTCCATTTGTCCTTTATCAGTTATAGGCTTAAAATATCAATACGATTGATTAAATTCACTTTAAGAATGCATGCAATGACTGACTTACTATAATTTTGTGGTTTTGTTGTTGTAGTGATTTTTGACTAGACTTAGCTACAGAATGCAGCCATTTTGTAGCTAGTCGCATATTCCGCAGCTATATTTATGTTCACACAGGTTACAGGTGTCACTTAAAGTAAAAATTCATATGTTTGAATTCCAGAACTCACCTACATCATTCCTTTCCCTCTACAAGTCTGAGAAAAAATTTGCAAGTGGTTATGCACGTGGAGGAAACCAAAACTAAGAAGTAGACTTCTACCAGGACAAGGACTCTGCAGATGTCTTCAGCAAAGTATGAGGCCTCAATAGGAGTTCTAATTCGATTTTGATTGAAAAATACACCTATCCCTATTTCTTCTCAATGACAGTTATGTATTTTGCTTATAAAAATAACTCGGTGAACCGAGAGACAGTTAGCTAGTTGATGTTTTGTTGTTAAGTTTTCCAAAACTGTGATACTCTATCTCTGAAGTGTTCTCCTTTAATGAGAGAATTACAAATTTAATGCATCATCTAAACCAATCTTGAGGAGATTCATGTGCCAATACGATGGTAGAGGGCCCCTACTGTTTGAAAGGCTTTGTGCATATTTTCACTTACATCGAATGTTACAGTCAATCTCATTCTTATGAACTATTCCAATAAATCACTAACACATGAATGAGATAGAGCTGTAATACTTCGGAGGTTAATTGAATTCTAGTTCAATTCTGTTCATTGTATTTCAAGTTTTATTAATTGCATTCTAGTCCTGTTAAATTAGACTTAAAAGGCCTTCATTATTTACAAACTGCTCTTGTTCTTAATCTCTTCTAACACATCATTATCATATGGACAAGAATTAGCTATATCATTTTGAGTCCTTAACTATTATGTAATTTCTCATAATTTTACAAACAGACTTTTTCCAAAGCTATTCCAAGAGATCTCTAACCCTTTAATGAGGCTTAATAGTAACATTTTGAGTTGCAGAGTGGGTTAATTCTAGTGTCATAAGTTATGTTAGCATTAGCATAGGATTCCTTACTAAATTGCAGATAATATTTTCTCAAAGTGTTCCAACAAATTTCTAACCATGGATAAGATTTTCTCTGTGATATTGTAAGTTGATGTTTGTTAAAGAGAACCTCATTACATCAAACTTATCCTTTTCTCAAGTTGTTCCAACATACCTCTAATGAAATGAATTGGACTGAGTTAATGTTATGAGTTACTTTCCTTGTCAAGCTTTGCAATTTGTGAATTAGCATTTTCTGTTCTTAGGTGTCATACAGAGTTTAGAGTAGATTTTGTTCTGTTTTAGTGTGATTAGTAACTTCTCTTTGCCAAAAATTTAGTTCTTTTCCTCTTAACACAAAAATACAAAACCTAAAACACTAGAAAAACACTAAACACAATGAAGTAGGAAGAAGATACCTAGGCACATATAGTGCACTTCACTTCAACAGTTTACTAGCCTTGGTTGACAATTTATGACATAAATTTAGGAACACTAAGTTGAGTAGACAACTTCCACCATGACCAACACCATGCGGATGCAAAAAATGCATATATCACAAGCATGAGAAACACATAAATGCATGACGACAATAATTTTGTCAACATCAAAATTTTGCGAAGGAGAATGCAACCACGCTTTGATACCATGTGTAATGTACACCTCCCCTCACATCTACCCAAGTAATTGGCAAACCGGGATGAACACAAGATGAGGGAGGTTAATATCATACTCAACTTGATCCTTGGCAACTTTAAGAAAGTGGAATCGACACAGAAAACCATAACACAGACCCCTTGTACCTACTACAGGACCCCCATAGAATATCCAGTCATCAAGCTAACTTTTCCTTAGGTCCCACTGACTTTTAATGAATAAAACCCCTAGACGCTCCCTTGATATGGGAAAGGGTGTGTCTGGGAGGCTCTGGACGCCCCCACAACATAGCCATGCGTGCGTCCAGGGAATATTTCACCCAGGTTTGCGCCAGCATCTGCATCCACAAGATTTATGGCACATTTTAAGCCCAAAATATCATACATTGACCAAAAATTCATGTTGCTTCCATAATCCATCAAACACATGATGAAAATTCTAATGAACCAAAAAATGACTCCAGGACTAGGCCTAACCATCTCTAACTGGGACTGACATTCGGTCACACACTTGGCATTAATGAAATATATAGGTCTAGGATACAAGACAAAGCATGAATAACTGAAAAATCTTATGAGACATTACAATAAGGATCACCACCCTCTACCTTGAACTGATATGACATCAATTAGGTATTTCATCCATTATTTTAACATTTACAAGTAAATACAATAAATAACCATGAATTGAACGATCCATTTAACCATGCTTATAACCACATAAAACCATGAAAATAATAGTGAGATAACAACAATTAAACCCACACATTAATAAGTACAAACTAAAGATAACTTATATTTCATTAAACATAGGCAATAACCGACCAGGTTCAGGAATTCCACGTACCACCTGACCATATACATCGCTCAGCCAAATCTCTCTTAAACCAATCACTCCCATGCCATATTCTAAGCATGAATGTGGGATCTCATGGATAAACCAATCCAAAAAAAACCAAGGTGATCCATAGGTAAAACAAACTCCACCCTTACCATACCATAATCACACCTAAATCGGTGCCCCGATCACAAAATTGAATCGAGCTTGGAATGCCTCCAGAAATCCATCACTATCCTTGAGGAATTTTCCATATCCCTGTCTCTCAGGATTTACCACAATCCAATCCCAGATCACTAATCCCTAAACCGAAACACCACCCTCAGGCTTTACCATGTATCCCTCCAAGCCTCGAATTCTAAAATCCATCCAACAATTCCAAAGCTCAAAACCAAGAACAAAATACCAACACACCATGGCTATCCGGAAAAAGGAAAGACAAGGCTTAAAACCACTGTCAAAACCTGACAAAACCATGCCACCAATAACAAGAGAACCAAATACCAACATGCATAATACATACATGTCCATACCAGATAGGAAATCACACATGCAATATGTTACCTAAAAGTATTCTTGTTGAAGTTGCTAGATCATGCTCTTCCTTGCTTGGTCTTTACTTTCATTTCCTTTCCTTGTCCTTCCTTTGAGTTCTTTCCTCTTTCTTAGCTCAATGATGAAATGCTCCAAGAAAACTCTAAGTATCCAAGAAAGTGAGAGAGAGAGAATACTGAGAGAGATCCAAAACTAAACTGACAAAAGGTACCAACTCATCCTCAGAATCCTTTTTATCAATCAGGCCCATATTTTCTTCATTTTCCACTATTTTCCTTCATTTTCCTCCTCACTTGCAATTTATGACCTTTTACCTTCCTTTACTCCTATTTTCCTTTATTTTCACAAATAAATGTTCCAAAAATACTTTTTACCTCTTTAATGCCTTAATCATTGCCTTTGCCAATTTCCCTTTGCCATATCCAGTGATGCCCACTAGGATATATTTACCCAATATTCAACTTGGAATAAGTGTCCCTTAACCATGGTCTTGTTTTTTCCTTTACTAACTTTTATCACATGAACTTTTAGCCAGAGTCTATTACATACTACTCCAAGATGGGTATGATAGTTAATACTGATAATACTAAAGTGATGATCATTAAATACAAAAATATCACCCATGGTACTTTTGTCTATGATAACCATTTCTTAGAGAAGGCTTCTTCCTATAAATATTAGGGTATTGACTTTTCTCATCAGCTCAACTAGAATTATAGCATCAAGAAAAGAATTATTGGAGGTTGGAAATATTATTATAAGCTTGAAAAAAATAATAAGTAGATCGATATTTGCATTTGGAGTAAAAAAATGTTCCTCTTTGAGATTCTCGTCATCCCTGTTGTCTTATATGGATGTGAATTTTTGGGTTGCAGTATATCCAGAGAGTCATGGAGCACTTCTTTCCCTTTTTTTTTAATCATAGAAACAAGATTTTGAAGAATCACAATTAGATTCTTTTTCTTTTCTTGAGATCCAATAGACCACATTGGTCTTAGTGGACGTTAACCATCATCATCATCATCATCATCATATAAATAATATTATTCTATGATGTATGGTTTATAAAAAATATTATTTTATGTTATGTAATTTATTTTATTTTATTTTTTGCAAGTGGGAGGGTCATTGGATATTTAGAGGATTGTCTATATGAACTTATACTATTATTTTTTAAATGTTTTTTTTTTTTTTTTTGAATTATATAAACTATTGTGTTGAGAGAGGTTATACAATTTATTATGGTAGTGATGTTGTAAAACATTATGTAATGTAATGTTATGTTGACTCGTTCAAATTATTTAAAATAATATTTAAATTTAAAAATAATTATTAATGAATAATTAATCATTAACTCATGTTAATTTTTCCTAATGAATAATGGGATCCAAATAATGGTGTCTTTAGACACCACCACTTCTCTTAGTGTTTTGTGATCCTAACAACATTGTAAGATCATTTTAGAGGAATTTTCTATTCTCAATCAATTCAAAATTCAGTTAATTCCCATTCATAAACCTACAACTCTATTGTGTATAAATTATTTAGTGTATTTAGTTTACTCCTTTATCCTTAAGAGTGATATCAAAGCAAGTTCCATCTATCCTTCACCAATTAGGTGAAAAAAATTGAAGAATATTGCAATTGTTTGCAGAGCCGCCAACCATTTGGAATAACGTTGAAATTGAAATTGTGTGTATGCTATGGATAAAGTAGGATGGATTTTATTATTTACATAGCCTGAAATTCGTAAGTGATGTGAGGATGACACATATTGTGGGGGCTGCCTCTTTTCCTTGAAGAAACTTGTGGTGAGTTGCAGTTGACTTGAATAAGGGTTTGAAGGCATTTTTAAGTTCACATTGTTATATATGGGTAGATTGGTAAAGGTGTAAATATTGGTATATATTGGTAAATTGGCCAAGATGTAAATATTGGTAAATATAATATTTTCATAATACTTTCTTTCAACTAATTCATTAAATTTGTGATAGTTTCTACACTTTTAAACATTGGAGTAATTTGCATCATGGAATAGTATTATTTTTAAAGTTTGTTTCCAAATATTTTGAAAAACTAATTTATTGTGATATAATTTTTTTTAAGAAAAAAATGCAAGAGATATAAAAGTATTAAAATATAAATAAATAAATAAAATGATGGTATATTTCTTTTCTCAGCTGATTGGATCTTCGGTTGTGGAGATGTGTAATGGCGAATCTTAGAGGAAATATGGTCATGGAGACATGTAATGGTGAATCTTGGAGGAAAGATGGTCAAATAAAGCACAATTATTATTGCACCAAAAATTCTTGTCATTGTGACCATACAAGATGCATAAATTTAATACCAAAATTATACACAAACTTATATATATTTTTTTCAGACGAAAAAAATGTTGGATTTCTATTAGAAATTATAAGATCCAGTACATTGTTCATAAAATGTCATCTAAGATTCCATTATATGTGTCTAATTATACCCAAGAGTATTCAGAGAAAAATAACATGTATCCAGAAAAGAAAAGAAAAAAAGTAATAAAAACTACTACTACTAGAGTTGACAATGTTCAGTAAGACAATCCAAAGTTCTACCTGAAGCCATATTAAAACAAAAAAACATCAATGAAAGTATCTGAATCAAAAACATAAATTACAGGTCATGGATTTTAAGGTAAAAAAAGTGAGCTCACTTCCTTGGTGGCACTCGCTGTTGAGCTTCAAAGATGTTTTTCTCTGCCACCACCTTCTACTTCATTTCCTTTGTCCATTATTAATTTTAGGCTTAAATGATCAATAATATTAGTTAAAATTGCTTTGAGATTGTATATAATGTCTAACTTGCTATGTTTTCATGATTTCGTTGTTGTAGTACTTTTTGACTACACCTAGCTACAAAATGCAGACATTCTGTAGCTAGTTGCCGATTCTGCAGCTGTCTTCATGTCTACGCAAGTTCCAGGTGTCATCTCAAGGAAAAACACATATGGTCATATTCCACATCATTCCCTTATCATTTGTTGCTCCCCACGAAGTCTGAGTTAAAGTATCAAAGCGGTTATGCACGAAGAAGAGAGGCAGTTTCCTATCAAAACACAGACTCTACAGATGTCCGCAGTAAAGCACAAGAATGTTAATAAGATTTTTATTTGATTAGGAATGGGAAAGACACTTATCCTTGTTTTTCTCAAGAAGTAGTTATGTAATTTCATTATAAGTATGACTCGGGAGACCAAGAAACTGTTGGTTAGATTTTGTTTCCATTGCTAGATTTTGGAAGGCTATAAATACTCTATTTTGAAGAATTTCTCCTTTAATGAAAGAGACATCATTTTATTGCACGAGATGAGTCAATCTTAAGTAGATCCGCGTGCTGATCCAGTGGTAGAAGGCCCCTACTGCATGTGAAGCGTTATGCATTTGGTTTAGATAAGTAGCCATAGCTTTGTTTCATTCTCAATTTAAATAGTTTTTTCTGAAATTTTCTTACAGTTGATACTACAGTTTAGCTCTGTTCTCATGATGTATTCCAAAAGATCACTAATCCGGAATGAGGCATAATTGTAGCAATTTATAACTTTACGTTTTTTTGTGTTCAATTGTAATTAGTTGTTACAGCTAGTCCTATTCTCATTGATCTCTTCCAAAATATCACTAACTCTGGATAAGGCTTAGCTGTAGTGTTTTGGTTTACCTTCGTATTGTTATGTTTTTATGCCCATTTGCACTGAATGATACAGCCAGACTTGTTTGTACAAACTATTCCAAAATATCACTCATCTTGAACAAGACAGGGCTGTAGTATTTCATAGAATTAGTTGCATTTTAGCTTAGTCAATACTCCGGAGGTAGATGTCATTCTAGTTTAATTCTATCACTATATTTCAAGCTTGATAATGGTACTCTAGTTTAACTTTGTTCACTATATTAGTATCATTCTAGTTTAGCTCCAACTCATTTCAAGTTAGATAATAGCACTCTAGTTTAGTCTTAGTTCACTGTATTAGCATTCTAGTTTAGTTGTTATCCATTGCATTTTAAATTGTATTAGTTGTTAAATTTAGATACCACGGTCTTAATTATCTACAAAACTTCTTTTTTTCTAACTTCATATTAATACATCATCATCTGGATAGAAGCTAGTAATATCAGTTTAAGGCCTTGAGTATTTTGCAACCTTTTTACAATTTCACAAACAAGCCTTCTCTCAAAGACTATTCTAAAAATAAAACTATAACTTTTGAATAAGGCCTAGTAGTGCTAAATTGAGTTGCAGAATAGAATTAGAAGTTAGTTTAGAGTAGAAATCTTATTGTGCTACAAATGTTCTTCTCTAATTATGTTCCAACAAACCTTTAACCATGGATGAGATGTTGTAACATTTTAAGTTGATTGTTGACTTAGGAAAACCTCAATTGCACTAAAAACTTATCCTTTTCTCAAGTTATTCCAACATATCTCTAAATGAATGAATTGGATGAGTTCATGATATGGGTTACTAAGTTCATGTTGTGATTTGTTTCTTTGCTATGAGTCCTTATCAAGCTTTTCATTTTCTGTCCTCTAGTGCACACTTAGTTTAGAATAGTTTCACTCTGTTTTAGTATAAACTTCTTAGCTCTTTTTCAACATAAAAAAAAACCCATAAAACCAAAAACATCATAAAAACACTAAACACAACATAGTGAGAAACAGATACCTAGGCACATACAGTGCACCACACTTCAGCAGTTTACTAGCCCTGGTTGACAATTAATGACCTCAATTTAGGAACACTACGTTGAGCACAACATTTTGGCGCCGTTGCCGGGGAAGTGTAACTAGGTAGCCTTGTTTCTTATCACCCAAAAACAATGATATGCATAAAGAACCTAACTAAAGGGGTAGATTCATAAGAAGCATAAGCTTGATTCCTAGAACACCACTTGTTTCACCAAGACCTAGAGCCAGCACACCTCCAACTCAAACCCACATTCCATCCTTTACTGATCCTAGACTTCCAGAGAACTTAAGATCATATATTCCATTAGAAAGACCTTCCACTTTACCCACTGAACCTGTCTTAGAAGGAGATTCAGGAACCCCTGCTAGGGACATAAACTTTTCAACTTCTACAGAAGAATCAACTATGGCAGAAGAAGGGGGAGGAGGAGTTTTTAATGGAGAACACACACTATTTGAAGGGGGTAGAGGTAGAGGTAGAGGAGAAGGAGGTAGAGGTGCAGAAGGAGAAGGAGGCAGAGGAAGAGGTAGAAGAGAAATGGGAAGCTCTTTTGGGTTTCCTATAGTAGATGAAGAAACCAATACAACTATGAAAAAAATTTCACCCTCTGTCCTTCCAAACTTTTATGGACTTAAAAATGAAGATCCTGAAACCTTCCTATTTGAATTTGAAGTCCTGTGTAGAACTTATGACTACTTACAAGATGCTCAAAAACTTAAACTATTTCCTTCAACATTAAAAGGAGCAGCATTGAAGTGGTTTATGAGTTTGATCAACAGTTCTATTAGGACATGGGAAGACATGAAACAAGCATTTATAGAGAGGTATTTGGATTATTGTATGCCAGTCAATCATAAGGAGGAAGTGTTTAAGATGCTACAAAAAGAAGATGAAAACTTGGAAGATTTGTTGGAAAGATTTCATTACAACATCAAAAGAGCAAAAATGGAAAACTTAGACCAAGACACCTTAAAAGCTCTCTTGTTGAAAAAAATTAGGGATGAATGGTTAGATATCCTTAACATGATGGGAAAAGGGGATATATCTCAGCTTACATTACCTGAAATAGCTGAATTATGTATCAACCTTTCAAGAGAGAAATCTAAAACTGTAAAAGGACCAAGAGACCCTGCTCTTGCAAGGGCAAGTAAGTCTGCTTCTAGGACAGTAAGTAGGGCAGAAATAGGACATATGCTTGATGAGTTCAAATCTGATATCTTGGGGAGTCTTAGTGAACAAATAGACACCCTTAAGTTACAAAACAAGCAAAAAGTTGAATCTGATGCCTTAGCAATCTTTTGTCCCAAATGTAGAAAGAAACATGCCCTGAGAGAGTGCCCTTTGGATGCCAAAGTTGTGGAGACTTGTGTAATTTGTTTAGAAAAACATGAGACCAAGAGTTGTCCTTCACTTCCTGGTCTTAAAGTTGTCTTTCAAGAAGATACTCTTACAAGTTCCACAGAATCTCTCAACTTTGTTTCCAGGAGGCCTTGGTAAGGACCTCAAACACAAGGATTTCATGATCAAATGTATAATCAACCTCCACCAAATTGGAATTCTTGGCAGCAACCTTGGCCCCAATTTCAAAATCAATCACAAACCTGGGCGCAAGGAGCACAAAATCCCTATGGAAGATACTCTCAGTATTACCAATATCCACCATCCTATCCACCATATCCACATTTCTCTCCTCAACAAAATCCTAAAAATTCACAACATCAAAATCAACCACTTCCATTACCATTTCCTCAGAAAAAAATCAGTTGCTTGCCCAACCCATACCAAACCCCAACAATAAAAATCCTCAGAACACATACATGATAGAAGGCCAACAGTTTCCAACTTATTTGATCACTCCTTTAGACCTTAGTGATGTTAAACTTAGGTCTGGAAGAATACTTGAAAAGAGGAAACCTTCTGTAATCATACAAGAACAAGACAATTTTGAGGAAGATTCTCTACGGGTAAATAAAAGTATTGAAGAGAACACAACTTTCCAAGACTCAACCATTGAAAAATCAAAACAAAAAGAACCAATAATTTCAACTCCTATATTAGAGCATCCATCAACATCTACTTCTACACCTCCCTTCCCAGAAAGATTACAAATTGATAGGGGTGTAGAAAAAAAAATTATGGTGCCTAATTATGATTTCCTAGATGAGCTGAGAAACATTTGTATTAATATCCCATTATTGCAAGCCATCAAGGAAATTCCAATCTTAGCAAAGACAATAAAAGAGTTGAGCATGAAGAAAACAAGAAAAAGAATAAGGGAGATAAAGAAAATTCAACTGGCAGGAAAAATAGCAGATATCATGATGGGTAAGATTTCTATTCCAAAGTATCTAGACCCAGGAAATCCAGTTGTTAAAATTCACATCAATGGAATTGAGATCCAAAACACACTCATTTATTTAGGAGCAGCAATCAATATCATGAGTAGACAAATCATGGATAAACTGAAACTTCCTAATCTTCTTTTTACACCCACATTATTACAATTAGCAGACAGATCTGTGATTAAACTTGATGGGGTAATAGAAGACATTCCAGTGTCCCTATATTCTTGGGAGTATCCTGTGGATTTTATGATCCTAACTCCTAAAAATAATCTAGGAGGACACCCTATTATATTAGGAAGACCTTGGTTAGCTACAACTGATGCTTTCATTAGTTGTAGATCCGGTGATATGTATATCTCTGATGGTAGTTCAACAAAGAAATTTACCTTGTATCCTCCAGCAAGAACAATTACAGAATTAGATGATACTCAATGGATAGAGGATGAAGAAGACTTACAACCTCTCTTCACAATTTCAGAAATTAGTGAAGATAGCCAAATTCTAAATACCTTGGAAAACTTTGAATCCTCTTCGGAATATAAACATGAACAATTTCAAGAAGAATCCAACATTGAGTTTTTGTCATCAAGGCAGATGTCTCTCTATTCCATGGATAAATTTGGCAGCTCTACAATTGAGATATTTCCAGGCAAAACTTTAAACATAAACAAGAACCTAGAGATATCTCAACAGGAAGAGCTAGTCAAGATATTACAGAGACATTCTTCTGCATATGCATGGGAGTACACTGATATGAAAGGGATAAGCCCCAAGACTTGCACTCATCACATCTACATAGAGGAAAATTGTAAACCAATCAGACAACCTCAGAGAAGGATGAATCCAAATCTTAGGGAGATTGTTAAAGAAGAATTGCAGAAATTATTGAATGTCAACTTTATCTATCCTATTTCAAATAGTCAGTGGGTTTCTCCTTTGGTAATTGTGCCAAAGAAAAATGGTAAATGGAGGGTATGTATTGACTACCGGGAATTAAACAAAGCTACTCTTAAAGATCATTTTTCCCTACCTTTCATAGATCAGGTGTTAGATACATTAGCTGGCAAAAAGTACTTCTCATTTTTAGATGGGTTTAGTGGTTATAATCAAATTCAAGTAGCACTTGAAGATCAAGACAAAACCACATTTACCTGTCCTTGGGGTACCTATGCTTACCAAGTATTGCCATTTGGACTATGCAATGCACCTGCAACATTTCAAAGGGCAGTACTAGGAATCTTTTCGGATCTAATACATGATTGTGTAGAGGTATATATGGATGATTTCACAGTTTATGGAAATACATTTGAAGAAGCCTTAGCAAACTTGGAAAAAGTCTTAAAGAGATGTAAAGAAGCAAATCTTTCACTAAGTCATGAAAAGTGTTTTATGATGTTTACTGAAGGAAATGTTTTAGGTCATCACATTTCAGGGGATGGGATTAGAGTTGATGAGTCAAAATTTGAAGTCATCTCTAACTTATCTATTCCAGGTTGCCAAAAATATGTTAGGAATTTTCTTGGATTTACAGGATATTATCGAAGGTTTATGGAAAACTTCACCAAGATAGCATCTCCACTTTTCAAACTACTTACCAAAGACTGTGAATTCAAGTGGAATTCCGATTGCTAGTTAGCCTTTGAGACCCTGAAAACAAAAATCTCTGAAGCACCTATTTTAATGGGACCTAACTGGAAGCTACCTTTTCATATTTCAACAGATGCCTCAGATACAGCTCTAGGAGCAGTATTGGGACAAAAAGACCTGATTCCTTATGCCATCTACTATACCAGTAAAAATTTGACTCCTTCAGAGTTAAACTATACTGTAACTGAAAAAGAGTTTTTAGCTGTTGTTCATGCCATAAACAAATTCGGACACTATATAACAGGCTATGAAACTTTTGTTCACACTGATCATTCTGTAATTAGATACTTAATGAACAAATCAATTACTAATGGCAGAGTCATAAGATGGTTATTGCTTTTACAAGAATTCAACATTACCATTCTAGATAGGCCTGGAAAACAAAACACGGTAGTTGATTTCCTATCTAGACTCCAAAACATCAAAGATGACACTCCAGTTGAAGATCAATTTCCTGATGAATATCTTTTTGCAATTTCTACTCAAACTCCTTGGTTTGCTGACATTGCTAATTATTTAGTTTCAGGGAAATTTCCTTCAATAATGAATGCAAGAGACAAAATAAAGATCATTTATGATAGTGCAAAATATTCATGGGTTGCTAATGAGTTATACGAGACAGGTCCAGATTTTATCATTAGGAGATGTGTTCGGGAAGATTAGATACCTGAGATTCTCAAAGCATGTCATGATGAACCTTGTGGTGGACACTTTGCTGATAAAAGGACAGCCTATAAGATCCTTCATTTAGGATATTATTGGCCATCCCTTTTTAAAGATGCTAAAGAGTATGTCAAAAGGTGTGACAGTTGCCAAAGGGTAGGGAAACCTTCTCCTTCAAGTGAGATGCCATTACAACCTCAGGTACACATTGAACCTTTTGAAAAATGGGCTTTGGATTTTGTAGGACCTATTAGTCCTCCATCAAGACAAAAGAAATATATATTAGTTTGCAGTGATTATGTTACTAAATGGGTAGAAGCTAAGCCATTACTTGTTGCTAATGAATCATTTGTAGTTACTTTTCTTTTTGAGGATATTTTTACTCGTTTTGGTGTCCCAAGGGAAATTGTTACAGATCAAGGAGCTCAATTTACATCAAGGCTAGTGGAGCAAATGATGGAGAGGTACAAAATCAGGCATAGAAAATCTACTCCCTATCATCCCCAAGCAAATGGTCAAGTGGAATCTACTAATAAGGTCATTGAAGGAATCCTAACAAAGACTGTTCATTTACATAGAAGAGATTGGGTAGATAGGCTTCCTGAAGCCTTGTGGGCCTATAGAACTACATGGAGAAACACAACAAGCCATACTCCTTATGAACTTGTTTATGGAAAGCAAGTTTTGTTTCCCATAGAGTTCCAGATTCAAACTTTCAAAATGGCAGTTCAGCTAGGACTTGATCTATCAGAGGCACAAAAGCACAGATTGGAGCATATTAATGAATTGGATGAGATCAGACAAGATGCAGTTCAGAAAACAAGTATATTCCAACATCAAAGGACTTGATGGCATGATAAGTACATCAAGGAAAAGAAATTCAAAGAAGGTGACTGGGCTCTCTTGTTTGATTCAAAGTTCAAGGATTTCCAAGGTAAATTCCAAACACATTGGCTTGGGCCATATGAAATTATAAGAATTTTTGACAATGGAGCAATAAAAATCAGGACAATAGATGAAGAAGAGGTCACTTTTCTTGTGAATGGTCATAGATTGAAGCTGTATCACAAACCACTCTCAAGAGAAGAATTTGTCAAGGATTCCAGGAAAACAGTGATGTGAAGTTAATGAAGAAGAATTTTTCTTCTTCATCAACTTAATTAATTTTTCTGAAGTCAGATGATTGAAATATATATATATATATATATATATATATATATATATATATATAAAGTATAAACATGAAAACCAATCACTGATTGTCATGTTTATACAGAAAAGGTGGAGGGAAAATCAGAATCTTTCTGACACTCTAGCTTTTCAAATATGTTCTTTTTGCAAGCAGTTATTACAAAATCATGAGTGCAGATCCATTTCACTTATGATCCATCTCACTCCATTCATCCATATTCCATTTCATTTCATACTCCATTTAATTTCATTCATCCATACTTCATTCATTTCATTCCATGATCTACCTCGTTTCCATCTCAGAGTTTTAAGTTTGATATTTTTCTGCAATTAAATAATACACATCATGAATTGCAGGCTACTTTTCACACTCTACTCCACTTCATAAGTTGTGATCCATTTCACTCCATTATTCACTTCATTCATATTCCATTACACCATATTTCATTATCCATTTTCACTCATTCCATACAACATTCCAATCATGCTCCAAACCATTACATTTCATGTTTCAAGTCTTCTACAGGTACATTCTGCAATCAGTCAGACATTCTGCAGCTAGAGATCCTGAAGGCACTGTCCAGTAATTATTTGATCTGCAACAAAATGATCCTGCATATCCATGACAACAAGCAAAATCAAGGGAGTTATGAAGACTCAAAGATTAATGATTTTCAGGGGAGAACAAAGCATATGAAGATCACAAAAATCAGAGGAAAGGAAAAGGTAAAAGTTATGAAATTATTATAATGACAGATCATGAAAAATTTTAGTATAGTTAAGTTATGTATAATTCAAAAAGTTGTTTTAATTAATTGTGTTGATCATGCCTAACAAACTTCTCATAAAAACTATGGATAAAATTCCTTCTATTTCGCCATTCCAAATCCCATATCTGAACATCATTTAAAAACTTAACGGTTAAAGTACTGAGGTGATTGGATTAGTCACGTCACTAGGCCAAAGAATTTAATGATGATTTTGAATTTCCTACGAAATATCTCCGCGGTCTTTTCTTCCAAGATATTTCCCAACTCGTTAATTCGTTTACATCACCCTCACTTCATTATACTCATTCCGTAACCACTCCATATCATTCTTTCCCGTAGCCAACTCTTAACCATTTTGGTTTGTAAAACAGAGGAAGCATCTGTGGGGAAAAAACATCTCTTTATCAGTCATTTTCACCGTGAGAAGAGGAGCAGTAATTTGAAGGTTGGAAAGAAAAAAAAACTATGGGTCTCATAGTGAGAACTGAACCGGTTGGAACTAAGTACTTGGAGGGATATCCACAAACCAGAGAAATGTTACAGCAAGCAGTTTGGTTGCAATTTTTGGATAAATTTAGGGGTTTTCACAAAGAGGTGACTAAAACATTTGCAAGATCCTTCAATGGAGCCGAGGTCGAAATAGGAGACATTAAATTCACTGTTACAGAGGCTTTCATTGCAGAGGCAATGGAACTACCTAGACAAGGAGAAAGGTGGTTAAAAAATAGAGAATTCCATAACAAGATATGGAAGAAAATACTCAAGTCACCAGGTATGGATGTTTCCATTTTTAAAAAGGGTATTCCTAGCTCGGCATTAAAGAATAAGTGGAGGAACATGTTACTCATTTTGCAAAAATTTATCACTTGTGAAGGTAAATTTGGTACCTTCTATGTTTACCATATTCGGTTAATGATGCATTTCTTAGAAGAAGAAATCAACTTGCCCTTTTTCTTGCTTCATAGTTTAAAGAAAATGGCCTCAAGTGTTCAAAAGAGAGTTCAATTTCTGGAAACAACCTTATACCACCATGGTTTAGTCAAAATCTTGATTGAATATCATTAAGAAAAATGGGAGATAATTGGGATGAGTTCTTAGTGAGATATCACTTTGAAGAACCCAAGGAACCTCCACCTGAAGACAAATCTACAAAAAGAAGCAGAAGATGGAAAACCTCCAAAACTAAAAATGAAACTGGTAAAACAATACAAGAGGATAGCGAAGAAATGATTTCTGAGAAATCGGCCCAAATTAAGAAGCAACTTAAGAAAGAGAAGATAATAAGGAAATTTGCCAGAGAAAAAGGAGAAGGGCCATCTCAACCAAGACGGAGCCACAGACTTAGAGGGATACTAAAGAAAACAGAGGTTAGACAAACAGGAGTTATAAACATTGAGGATGAAGAAACACCTAAGCATCAGTATGAGGAGGATTTTGATGAAGAAGCTCCTGAAATAGACCTAGCACAGCAAGAAATTTACAATTATGTTGAGACACTAAAGAAGAGAGCTTCAGAAAGTAGAGACAAAACTCCTAGTCCACCAAAATCTGCAATTGATATCCTAAGAAGAGATAAATATGAGTTAGAAGTACTCAACAGGCATATAAAGAATGAGAATGAAATTCTAAGGGAGCAGGTTAAGCTAAAAACTAATATGAATTCAACTCTGTCTCTACAATTGCAAAAGTTGTACAAGGCCAGTGAAAAATTGAAAAAGAAAAATAAAAGGTTAACCAGGGCACTCACAAATTTGAGATTCAAGTTAGTCATAAGGAAGCCCAGAAGGCCATTGACTGCCAGGCAAAGCAGAAGAAGAGGGTTGGATTTCCTTGCAGAGGTCTCAGAGTTCATGGAATAGTTGCATGAGGACATGCAAGAACCTAGCAGTGGGGTTATGTTGAGCTTCAAAGATGTTCTTCTCTGCCACCAAATTCCACTTCATTTCCTTTGTCCATTATTAATTTCAGGCTTAAATGATCAATAAGATTAGTTAAAATTTCTTTGAGATTGTATATAATGTCTAACTTGCTATGTTTTCATGATTTCGTTGTTGTAGTACTTTTTGACTACACCTAGCTACATAATGCAGACATTCTGTAGCTAGTTGCCGATTCTGCAGCTGTCTTCATGTCTACGTAGGTTCCAGGTGTCATCTCAGGGAAAAACACATATGGTCATATTCCACATCATTCCCTTATCATTTGTTGCTCCCCATGAAGTCTGAGTTAAAGTATCAAAGCGGTTATGCACGAAGAAGAGAGGCAGTTTCCTATCAAAACACGGACGCTACAGATGTCCGCAGTAAAGCACAAGAATGTTAATAAGATTTTTATTTGATTAGGAATGGGAAAGACACTTATCCCTGTTTTTCTCAAGAAGTAGTTATGTAATTTCATTATAAGTATGACTCCGGAGACCAAGAAACTGTTAGTTAGATTTTGTTTCCGTTGCTAGATTTTGGAAGGCTGTAAATACTCTGTTTTGAAGAATTTCTCCTTTAATGAAAGAGACATCATTTTATTGCACGAGCTGAGTCAATCTTAAGTAGATCCGCGTGCTGATCCGGTGGTAGAGGGCCCCTACTGCCCGTGAAGCGTTATGCATTTGGTTTAGATAAGTAGCCGTAGCTTTGTTTCATTCTCAATTTAAATAGTTTTTTCTGAACTTTGCTTACAGTTGATACTATAGTTTAGCTTTGTTCTCATGAAGTATTTTAAAATATCACTATTCCGGAATGAGGCATAATTGTAGCAATTTATAACTTTACGTTTTTTTGTGTTCAATTGTAATTAGTTGTTACAGCTAGTCCTATTCTCATTGATCTCTTCCAAAATATCACTAACTCTGGATAAGGCTTAGCTGTAGTGTTTTGGTTTACCTGCGTATTGTTATGTTTTTATGCCCATTTGCACTGAATGATGCAGCCAGAATTGTTTGTACAAACTATTCCAAAATATCACTCATCCTGAACAAGACAGGGCTGTAGTATTTCATAGAATTAGTTGCATTTTAGCTCAGTCAATACTCCGGAGGTAGATGTCATTCTAGTTTAATTTTGTCACTATATTTCAAGCTTGATAATGGTACTCTAGTTTAACTTTGTTCACTGTATTAGTATCATTCTAGTTCAGCTCCAATTCATTTCAAGTTAGATAATAGCACTCTAGTTTATTCTTAGTTCATTGTATTAGCATTCTAGTTTAGTTGTTATCCATTGCATTTTAAATTGTATTAGTTGTTAAATTTAGATACCACGGTCTTCATTATCTACAAAACTTCTTTTGTTCTAACTTCATATTAATACATCATCATCTGGACAGAAGCTATTAATATCAGTTTAAGGCCTTGAGTATTTTGCAACCTTTTTACAATTTCACAAACAAGCCTTCTCTCAAAGACTATTCTAAAAAGAAATCTATAACTTTTGAATAAGGCCTAGTAGTGCTAAATTGAGTTGCAGAATAGAAATAGAAGTTAGTTTAGAGTAGAAATCTTATTGTGCTACAAATGTTCTTCTCCAATTATGTTCCAACAAACCTTTAACCATGGATAAGATGTTGTAACATTGTAAGTTGATTGTTGACTTAGGAAAACCTCAATTGCACTAAAAACTTATCATTTTCTCAAGCTATTCCAACATATATCTAAACGAATGAATTGGATGAGTTCATGATATGGGTTATTAAGTTCATGTTGTGATTTGTTTATTTACTATGAATCCTTATCAAGCTTTGCATTTTCTGTCCTCTAGTGCACACTTAGTTTAGAATAGTTTCACTCTGTTTTAGTATAAACTTCTTAGCTCTTTTTCAACATAAAAAAAAAACCCATAAAACCAAAAACATCATAAAAACACTAAACACAACGTAGTGAGAAATAGATACCTAGGCACATACAGTGCACCACACTTCAGCAGTTTACTAGCCCTGGTTGACAATTAATGACCTCAATTTAGGAACACTAAATTGAGCACAACACTCGCCACAATGAATCTAAAATTCATAATACCAAAAGTACCCCGAAGGAAATCCTTCGACATCACATTTGCCTCCATGTTCACCACCCTATAAATGTGAGAAATTGATCTAATATTGATGTTGTCCATGAGGATCTTGATCCTATATATCCATCTAGTAAGGGAGGGAAGGAAAAATTCAATAAGAACCTGGATTCCCTAAATGAAGAATCTCGAGTCTCGAAAAACATGAAAATTGTTAATTTGTCGCTCCTTGGCAAACCAGAGTAAAACCCACATAGACAATATATTTTCCCTTGTGTTGGTACCAGGTTCCCCATTCTAGAATATGTCATATTGAGTGCCCTGATTTAGTCCCAGAATCACACCACATCCGCATATGCCTAGTTGAGCTTCCCCATCAAATAACCATGTTGTTACACCATTTTTTTGGTCATCTAACCTATTATTATTAGATGAACCCAAGTACACCATGTAAGACCAATTTTACCCTAAGTAAAATTGCTTTCACCATGTGAAATAACTTATTTATTTATATTTCCCAGTCATATTTAACCCAAAACAAGGAAATTAATTAAATAAATCCTTATTTATTTAATTATTTCCTAAGAATAAGTTATTTAAATCATTATTTAAATAATATTCTTAGTTAAATTTGACTAAATCATCCATAAATAGTTAAATAAATCATTATTTATTTAATTATATTCCCATCATTTCCCTAAAATGATAAATAAATAAATTATTTATTTATTATTTATAAATAAAGGAATTGACCCAAGTCAAAAATCCTTTTCCCTCCAACAAATATAATAAAATATTCCTAAAGGGTGGTTCTAGAATTCGATTAATAATATTTTATTCATGCACCGAGTTCTAGACCGCCCTAATATTTTGTTATAAATAGAAGGATTTTCCCCATTCATTAGTCACCTCCATTGCATTAGATCACTCTAGATCTATACTAGATCACATTCTCCATTTTTTCCTTGTGAGCTCCCATTGAGTTCTATGTTTCTCTGGGTTTTCTGCAACAACAAGAGAGAGGAATTTTAGATCTGAAACGCTGAGGACTTTCAAGAACCCATCCCATTGAGGAGAACTAGAAAACACCTTTCTTGTTTTCCTCTCAGGTGCCCCCTTTTTAATATAATTTAAAAATTCTTTCAAATACATCGTTCTTGTCTTGTCTATTGGATGCATGGAGCCACATTTTACTTTATCTGCTTAATGTATTTTATGCTTAGATCTGGATTTGTGCAGCATTATTTGGATCACCTAATTGTAGATTTAAAGATATTTGGCAGCCATAATCGATGTTAGGGCTATTTGTTATGCGTAGCTAAAGTGATCTTTTATGACGAAAGATTCATACTAACAATTGGTGACTCCACACGGGTTTTCTTTTGCGACCGCTGTCGTTTTATATATTCTTGCATATCCAGTTGTTTCAAACCCAAGGGTTTCTCTTCCATTTTCTATTTTTCCTATTTTTATGGTGCTTTTCACCTCTAAAACCCTCAAACATTAAAATTTTTAACTTCCGTGTGTTTCTGGCCCTATTGCACAGGTGACAGACATCAGCCACAGCTGAGACGACAAAATTTTCTGAAATTTGCTGCCGAGAGACTTGAATCTGCAGGTCACACTTATCGGCCCAAAAACTGTGACCTGGACTTGAGGTCTCATTTTTCTGCCCCAAATCTATGACCAGGACTGAAAACAGGTCAGAACCTACGACCTGCACTTTTTTCTGCAATTTTCCAGCACTTTTTTTGGGTTTTTATGAAGCTTCTGTCAAGGTTTTCCAGCCTCTGTCTCCACCCGTTTAGACCTATTTCTCATTTGTTACACTCAACTAAGTGGGAATATTTCCCCTTAGGGCTCTAGTACCCACCACTTTTTGTGGGAGAGTTTTTGTTGTTTCAGAAGTCTGAATTTCCAGAGTTTCAACCTTATTTCTTTCAGATCTGATACCTCATTTTCAGATCCCTTTAGATTAGCTCTTCTCCCTTTCAAATCACCTCATATAGTTTTGTTTGGGTTCATTTCTAGGGCCGCCTCCTTGTCCCTTCTACTTTTAGCTGATCCCCTCCTTTTTAGCAGCAACCTTGCCTCTACCTCTTTTCTGTTCTCTGCACCTCTTTTCAGCAGATTTCTCCTTTAGATCCCCATCCCTCCCGACCTTAGATCTATTGGCCTCTTTTTCGCATGCTTTGCTTAGTTTTTTCCCTCTTATAGACTAGTTTTGAGAGACCTGCCTTCTTGGGTTAGATTGATGCATTGTTAGCTGTTAATTTTCTGTTCTTTCAGTCTTATTTACTGCAGATTTATTTTTGGTTACGCGGCACACTTTTTATTTTACTCTCAAAACGTCTAGGTTTAAAAAATTAAAATTAATGCACGCCACACACTGACCCTAAGTGAAGAAGAGCCTGGTTAACACCGCTTGGAAAAGCCTTTAAAATCAATTGACACTGCACCTCTCTGCCCTTGTTTTGACATTGACCTCAATTGATTTTTCCCCTCCCGGCCCCTGTCGGTTTTCTTCTTCCCGTCATCATTACGCCTCCAAGGCGTTTGTCTCGGAGACTTCTTGCCCTTCACCCTCGATTTCCAGTTGGTCGACTTCCTCCTTCCCGTCGTCATCGAGTAAGTCCTCCAGCGAGTCTGCACTCTGACTCTTCCTCTGATTGTTCATGTTCTCCCCCTACTCCTGGTTCTCCCCCTGTTACCGTCACCATGTCTAGTTTAGGGCCTAGTGCTAGCGGCAACCCCAGTTCTATTGCTGGGTTTGTTTCTAGTGGAACCACTATGGGACCTACCTCGACTGCCCCGTTGCTCCCTTATATGGCCGGTCTCAGTCTCCCTGACTTCAATCAGCTAATCAATGATCCTATTCGCCACGATGTTAGTTTGCCTGCTATGCCAACCAAGCTCCCCTCTGAAATTCCCAAGTTCGAAGGCCTTGCTAGTAAATATCCCTCCAACCATGTCCGATCTTTCCACATGTGGTGTTCCTCGAATTCCATCACTGATGAATCCATCCATCTTCGATTGTTCCAACGCATGCTTACCGGCGAAGCTTCTAAATGGTATGTCGATCAAGCCACCTCCTCCCATACCACCTTTGCGACCATTGCCCAAGCCTTTTTATCTTATTTCCAGCTCCATCTCCAATACGACACTAGTACTGAACTCTTAACTTATTTTCACCAATCCTCTTCGACCTGCCTTTCCGCTCATGTCCAAGAATGGCAACGAAGATGGAGCTTATGTCACACTCCCCCCTTTGAAGATTGGGTTTATATGGACTGGTTCCTTCACTCTCTCTTACCTCCCATTGGCAAAGATGTCGCATCCCATTTTCCCCAAACCAAAGAAGCCGCCCTCCAAATAGCCTTGAAGTATGACCTCATCTATGCTCAATCTGGTTATGTTTATACCATCCTTCCTGACCTCCCCAAGCTCGGTGGCCCTAATGCCCTGGGGGAATCTCACTCTACCGACGGTATCATTGGAGCTATGTCACATACCCCTGCTCAACCTCTTCTGGGCTATGGTTTCCCTTCAAAAGGGGCCAGCCCCTCCGGCACTTTTCCCCCTCCAGGTAGCATGTATCCAGGATATGGTAGGCCTCTTCCTTTTTCCCACACTCTTGTTTACCTCAACGTTGCCCATCCTAACCCTTATCCGTACCCACAGCCTGGTGTCCCAGCTCCTACAGCATTTGGACCTCCCACTCCCTTGCCTTCTCCACCCCCGCAACCGCACTTACTACCCCCTCTAGGGTAATTATTTGCGCAGCAGGGGGAAACTAATCTTATTCCTTCTCAAAGAAAGAGGAAAGGCAAACAATCCACTTCTGGTAATCGTGGATCCAATCCTTCAAGTATTGATTCTACCACTGCCAACCAGCCACAGGGCTCTCAGCCCAAGCCGGACAGTTCGCTTCGCACCAATAAGCCTTGTTCGTGTTGCAGTGTTTATGTTCATTACACTCACGATTGTCCCTTGTTACCACAAATGTGGCAGATGTGGGAGTCTCAGGCCACCATGCAAGGACAACATTCCTCCCCTACTGTCCCTCCCAATACAGCTACTTCTAAACCCATTGTGTTTACCGATCCTTTCCGTCAACAAGGATTCGTGGCTACTCAACCACCTCATGCCCCGGTAAGCAATCAACCTTCCCCTTCTGGTTCCTCTGATTACCAGATTCTCATGATGGCCTCTGACCAACCTCTCACCGTCGACCTTAACCTTCAAACTCGGTCTCGTCAGTATTCCACACCTTCTGTTCCATCTGTCTTCGAGTCCCCATCTTCAAGTCCTACAGAGCCTTTGTCGACACCCAATGGTCCCTTACAAATCCCTCCACCTAAAGCTGAGGTTCATACCAAAATTCCTAAGGGTCCATTACGCTGAATTGTTGCCTCTGGTCGGGTTTCCCATTCATACAACATAGTAGATGATCTGGCACAATCACCTGCTGCCATTTCAACACTGGAACTCCTCCAGTCGTGTCCTTCTCAAAAGAAGGCTCTACTATCTGCCGTGGGTGCTTTAGATCCTGCTGATGATCAACTAATTGTTTTCGATGCCCGTCAGTCAAACCATCCCCCCCTTCCTGCTTCTGTTGCTTTCCAAATCCCAGTCAACATCTGAAATGCCAATGTCGCTCAGTGTATTATTGATGAGGGGGCATCTACCTGTGTGATGTCCAATTTGGTTTCGAAACAACCCGGATCTCCTGAGCTGGCCCCTTCCACTATCACCCTTCGTGCGTGGGATGGTCATGCCTCCCAGCCCATTGGCCTATTCCGTAACTGCCCTATCACCCTTGTGGGTGTTATCACTCAGGTTTTCCTTGAAGTTGTGGAAAAGGAAAGTATACCCGAGGTAACCACAAACCAACCTTCAAATGCAGAATCTAGCCAATCTGCATCCAGAGAGGGCTCTCTCTTTATGATTTATCTTTGTTCTTAGAAGGTTTTAGGCTAGTTATAGATCCAAGAGTTTGTTTGAAAATGGTGGAATCCACAAACTAGGGGCAAGGTTGAAGATTTTCAGTCCATTGGGCTATGGAGTCAAATGATGGCTTTACTGGATTTCTATTCTACACACAAGATGGCTTTGCAGGGCAAGATAGCCAGACAGAGAACAATCCTTAAAATTTAAAGTGGATGGGATGATTTCGAAGGGATGAAAGGCAGCTAAGAATCTTTCACCATGTTCAAAAGAGAGAAATGAGATGACTACAAACAAAGAGCAATGAAGAATTATTTATTATAGTAATCAAGAATGTTTAAATTAGCAAAGCAAGAGCATTTAAGAATTCGTGCTTATAACCAATTTAGAGGAAAACATTAAGAATAATCACATCTGAAATCAGAGTACAATTAAGTAAATTCTGATTCAATCCTTTATGTAAACTATTCAGAAATGGACACAATGATATTATAAACGGATATAAAACTTAAGACATAGGATAGAAAGACTTATTGAACTGCAGTCCGACACATGAATCCTGCAAAAAGTCCTGAGCTTCAAATTGTCATCCAGTAAGCCACAAATAAATTTCTCCAAAACGCTTTTATTCCAAAAACATCAATGTCACAGCGAAGTAGTAGAATCCACCAAAAATACTTCCAAGAGTGAAGTATTTATACAAATTCTAAACTAAAATATCTTGAAAAAATATCAAGATTAGTTCACAAATCTCTCCAACTATTTTACATAAATAGAAATTAAGTAAAGGACACTCAAAATAATTCATCTATTTGGCTCTATTTTGTATGGATAGGTGATGACAAAGAGGATAATTTGAATTTGATCCAACTCTTAGTTGATGATGAGGCATCCAAGTCACTAATTGCTTCCTTTCTTTGTGCAATTCTGCTCCAACAATTCTGCAAATTTGGGGTCCAATGATACCTTTATATTTCTCAATCCGTAATAGATATGTAAAAAGTGAAAGATTTTATTGTAGATAAATATGTTGGTGAGATAAACCTCTTTCTCTTTCCTAAAATTCCTCTCCAACTGTGCACAATAGGCTCTGCAAAAATATGTGTAAAACAGAGTTTTACAAAGTTTGAAAAATAGCCTCTAAAGATGTGCATGTATCTCTCCGTCGGAAATAAATGTCCAAAAACTGAGATAGGTTTTTGTATATGGGTCTCTTAGGAACAAAAACCTCCTTCAGTTTTGTAAGATGTATTTCTTATTGGCCACAATATTCTCTGCAAAATGATGACTTAACAGGAATTTTCTGCAAAAAGTGCTTTCCAACATTGTTTAATATTTCCAAAACCATAATGGCTGTTAGAAAAGTGAGAGAGGTTTTTGTAGATGGCCCTCTTAAGAACATAAACCTCCTTTAGTTTTGTAAAATTCATCTTGGATTGATCACAATAGTTTCTGTAAAACTATGAATAAAATATGCAATTTCTGCAAAAATGTTCCTTCTTGTTATGTTTTTTCATCTTTTTACTTTCTTGCTCTTTTGACTGTTTTACTTTCACTTTAGACAAACCTCAATATTGGTGAAATTATTCTCATCTCTTTTTACCATTTTACTGCCTTCTGTATTTACTTTTACTGTTTACCTTTGACTGCTCTGTAATTTCATTTTAACTTTCACTGACTTTTACCTGATACACTTTAACCACTGATACTCTTTAGCTGTTATGCTTTCTAACCTCTGTTTGAATAGATTTGATAACAATATTGGAGTAAACAAATCTTATGACTAGTATTAAGACTGTTTATCCAAGGATGTGATCTTCTGATTACCTCTTCAGGGGACAACCGAGTAGACTTTTCAAGCAATTCCCCAATGGACAAGGGAGTGAGGTTTTGACCAGGTTCAAAATAGAGCATCATTCAAGGCTACAGGAACTCCCATTTTGGTTCTTGTGGAAAAATGGAAATTTGGCTAATGGTGAGGAATTGAGTAAATTCACGGGAAAAACATGTCCATTTGCAGATTTAGTAATTCAATTACAGTTTTCGGGGTCACGGAATGAACTAGTAATTAATTCTAACTCTGTTTCAGTGAAGGAAAAAAGGAAAGCCGAGATTTCAACAGAGTTCAGTTTGAATTTAGGGTAAATACCTATTTTTGGAGAAAACAACGTTTGGATAGGTGCCGGCTAAGGTAGATAATCTTCTGAGAGGCTTGTCTGCAATCTTCTTCGAAAGGATAAGGTAAGTGGACTTCACAAATTCGAATTTTGAATTTTTCTGCGTGGAAGGCGTTTTCTTTCACTGGAGTACAAAATGATGAAAAAGACGTGAATGTTTTGTTTTATCGGCAAAGTCAAACGGGGGGGAATTTTTATTAATTTTATGGGATGACGTCACTGATGTACGATGGATGCGTCACCGAGGTCGGGCGGTAAGCGGTAAATTCCGCACCGCTTTCGGGAGTAGGCGGTTTTCCGCGGGGAGGCAGCGATTCCATTCGGAGATCAACATGTGGCGGGTGCACTGTTTCGAAACCACCGTGATCCCTCGCATTAACGATCGGACGATGGATGGCTGGCGGAATTATAGCGGGCTGTTGATCCGGGAATGGGCGATCGGACGGGTGATATGACATGAAGAAGGTAGGGGATTTAACACGCAGGCCCAAAGTAATTAATGTTAATTTAACTATTCCGGGCGGCGTCTTATTGACTGAGGGATTGGTTATTAATTAATCCGGGTGATTAATTAATCCCGTGGTTTAATGAGAGTTGGGGTTGCGGCGGGGCTTTGGTTTTATTTGTTTTTTCCATTTAAAACATAAAACATATGTTTAAAACCTTTTCAATATTGTTATTATATGGTAATAAATCAATGTAATTTATTATCCATATGGGCGGGGATAGATTATAAAGATATATTTCCAACCAAAGGGCACATAATGTGGGTCTTTTATGAATAATTGGAAAATAAATACTTTGGTTGAAATTTTATAATAAGATGGGCTTTTGGGATATTTATGTAGAAGGAGTTATACATATAGGAAAAGGTAAGTTATATAAGGATTTAATATTTAAAGTTAAATGTTAATATGACAATGGGACAAGGGAAACTCAAAATACTTTACACAACTAGGAAAGTGGAGATTTCTGAAGTAAATTGTATCATTTCAATTTCAACACTTAAACATAAAATAGTAAGTAATTTTGAGGGATTATTATGGAAATTTGCATGATTTTCCTAAGTAAAATAAAATTTTACTTAGGAAAAGATTAAAAGGGAATGTTTATAATAATAAATAACTTCAAATACTTAGGTCTTTTTGATCATCAGGCCAAGGGTCCGGTCCCTCCAAAAGTCAAGGAAATGCCTTGAGCCCCTTTAATCTTCAAATACCTTAGCACTTTGGGGAAATTAGTAAAACTCTTAGGGAGAAAGTGATGGGGGAAGTTAATGATTTTGACTTTGCTTTCTGTAAATTTTCCAATGTATATTCTGCTTCAGTACTTGTGATGAAAGTAAAGGATTAACACATTTACAGCATCATTCATCACATGAAAGTTTTGCAACACCATCTAGCTACCCTATCTACTTTACACTACCATTTTCTCTTCTTTATTAGGGTGCACTTAGACTGGCAAACCCTTATCAATCTTATTTTCGTTTACAAGGAAAATCTATCTAATTCTACCCTTATTACATCTAAGGGCTCAGATTAAACTGTTGAGCACCTTTTATTAACTCTACCTATCTACTTATCTGCCAAGATTAAACTGTTTGGCCAGATATTTATTCTCTATTCTACAACATGAAATTGAAAAATGAATGAGTCAAGTTTAAATAGTTTGACTCTTCATAAATTGTGGCAAAAGTTTAACAAGCTGCACACAATTACTTATTACAGAAAATGAAATAGTAGTGGCATTTAGACTTGCACACTTTCCTGGTCTATTTTTTGTTTGGGGTTCATTTCTTTCACTTTTTTGACCATTTTATTTTTTTCACCCTTTGATTTTTCTTTTAGGGTACACCCTCTTTACATTTCTTAAATTTTTTGATTTTTTAAGAATATGGAACACCTTTGCACAAGAAAAGGTATGAACATATTGCATAGTTCATCAAGTCAATCATGAAAAATGACACCTATTGGTATAGGAGTCTAACACTGGCTCCACTTGGGGATGGCTTTTCCTTGTGAAAAGTCAAGAACAGCAGATCAATTGCCTCAAAATGTCTTTAACTAAACCATGAAATTTTCTTCTACTTGTTGCTTTATTGTATAAATGACAGTAATACTTCTGAAGCTTAGGGCCTTCTCCTCGGGCTTCAACTCCAGTAAGTTACTATCCACTCAAAACTTAAAACTTTGCTTCCCAATTGGAAATCTTCTGCCTTGGTCCAATCCCAAACATGCATTTTGTATGGCTGAAAATCTTGAATTGAATATAGTCCTTTTTCTGGAACCTGAAATCTGATCTGAAACTAAAACAACACACAAAAATTTTCAAATCAACTTATAGATCTTAAACATCTTTAGGACCTCATCCTTGGCTTTAAATCTTAATGAAAAAATTAGCTGAAAATTAAAAACTAAAAAAAATGCTCAAAATTCTGAGCTTATTGGCACTCATCTACCTACTCAATCTACTGTTTAGCTGTTAGTTAGGTAAAATGAAATAACCAATGCAACCATTCAAGCATTATGTACTTTGAGAGATTTTGTTGCATTTTCTTGTTGATTATCAAAACTGTACTTCTGCAACCTATTAGAAACTTGTCAACAAATGAGAGGATAAGGAAACATTTGATTTCCTTTGTTGACTCTAGAAATTGTACAAAAGGATCTTCCAAAATATATACACTGATGTTTAACTGATCTAAACAACTGTACATCTGTTCTGGATGGCCTCCATACCATGAATATGAAATGCTATTTTCATCTTTATCTCCCTGTAAACTTTCAGATAAGATTTGTGATGATATTCCTACTGATTGTAATGTTTGAGTGTTGAATCCTTTATCATCTTGATTATGAAAATCATAGTTAGTTAATAGAGGAATGCTTTGAATGCCTTCAATATTCAACATATCTGCTATTGGATCCTGAAAATCTTGGGAAAATTGCTGGAACCTATGACATATAAAATTCCATGGGACTTCATAAACTTCAACAAGTTTCCCATTCTTTTCTTTAAATATGTTATACCACATTTCCTTTAAAAGCCGAAATGGTTCAAAAAATAGTGGTATGGAACTTTCTTGTGTCATTTGATCATTTATTTCAATGGGAACTGATAACTGCAATTGTGAAACTGAAAAATCTTGATCAATAGTTTCATTATATTCTTTGTTGTCAATCACAATTCCTAAATATTGCTGATTATTGATGGCATGATAGTTTTCTCTAATGAACTGAAATGAAGCAAAACAAAGAGGTAAAGAATCTTCACTTATTTCCACATTTTCTGCTCTTCCTTCCTCACTCTCATGGCTGATCTGTATTGGCTGATCACTGTCTTCAATTTGCTGAAACTGCATTTCTTCATCCTCCAAACTAGCTTCTGATATCTCTGTAAATTTAGCTTGACTTTGGAGAACATAACTATCATCATAATGATCATACTTAGGCAAATCATCAAAATAAGGAATGTCATCAAACATACACATTAGAACAACAGATTCCTCTTCCTCATATTGATTTGTAAATTCATTTTCTGATTTATGATCATTTGAATTAAGAGGAATTTGTTCATGGCTATCAACCTCTTCTATTTCTTCATGGTGATTTTGAATAAAAAATTCTTCTTTCATAGTGATCTCTTGTGTTATTTCATCTAGTTTTCTTACCAAAAGGTTGAGTTTTACCTCTGCAATGTTTTTCCTTTCCTCTTCTTCTACTTTCAACTTTTCCTGTTTGATTTGGAGATTAACTTCCACATCAACCGCAATATTTTGCATCTGTACAAGTGTTTTTGGATCTCTTTCTCTTAACCGAAATTCTATTTCTGAATCAAAGGCACTTGGATAATGCAAGAGAGCTGAATCATGAGGAGGTCTAATATTTTCTGGCATTGAATAATAAACTTGATTAAATCTGTCAGAAAATTGTTGTATCGTTTCATTTGGATGTCTTTTTAATTGATTATATTCTTCCATGATCACAAAATGATTAACTTTGATTATCCATCTATCAAGGAAAAGTTTGATAAACTGTTGGAAATTTGAGATGCTAGCATTAGGCAGATTTTTGAACCAACTCTTTATTCTATTTTGCAAGGAAAGAGAAAAAAATTTGATTTTAGCATCATCTTCATCAATCTCAAATAAATCCAAATAATTTTCAAAACCTTGAATATGTTTTTGGGCAGTGATACCATTTTCTCCATCAAATCTAGGAAGATACTTGTAGTATTTTTTAGGAAAATCATGGAGTATAGGAGGTAAAATAAGGGGCTTATATCTATCTGGAACTTTATATGGCACAGGGATATGTACAAGGATTGTAAGATCAGTCTTGATTATTTGAGGCTTCTTAATTGGAAAATGATCATCATTAGATTCATAAGAAAGCCGCTCAAAGAGATTAGGAGAATTATTACTTACAATCTTCAAAGGAAAATAACTAAAAACTAATCTAAGATCTTCTATAAAATACAATATACATTGAAAAAATTTCTTAATGAGAAAGAACATAATGTCTTGGATTAAGATCCAAGTTGAAAGCCCGATCTTTCCATATTGTCCTTTGAGGTTCATTCCTCCAGTGGAGTCTTGATTGTGAAATTGATTTGGAGTCGCCAGGTGGATGATTTTAACCTTTGTGTGTCTGATCCCTGTCCACCATCATAGATCAGATCTAAACCTATAAAACAATTCTGAAGAAAAAGTTAGTTCTTCAGGAAACCAAATTTTGAGTATTTTATGATTATTTTGTTTTTTTATGAATTTTCAAAACAACTTCTATGATTTCTTTAAGAGGCTTTAGATATGAGATTTAAATTTTCTTAAAGATTTATTGAACTAGAGAAACTGATTGAAAGTTTGAAACCAAAGTTCAGTTTATAATCTAGACCAGAGATAGACTGAAGCAACATTTATTTACTATGCAATTGCAGAGCAAAAGCAGTTCAAAGGCTACCTGGCTGATCTTCAGGCTCTGTCTGTAGCTTATAAGCAAACAATAGTAACAATTAAAATGATTCAGATCCCCAGTATGGTCACCACTATGTTATCTCTCAGGTTTTCCTTGAAGTTGTGGAAAAGGAAAGTATACCCGAGGTAACCACAAACCAACCTTCAGATGCAGAATCTAGCCAATCTGCATCCAGAGAGGGCTCTCTCTTTATGATTTATCTTTGTTCTTAGAAGGTTTTAGGCTAGTTATAAGTCCAAGAATTTGTTTGAAAACGGTGGAATCCACAAACTAGGGGCAAGGTTGAAGATTTTCAGTCCATTGGGCTATGGAGTCAAAGGATGGCTTTACCGGATTTCTATTCTACACACAAGATGGCTTTGCAGGGCAAGATAGCCAGACAGAGAACAATCCTTAAAATTTAAAGTGGATGGGATGATTTTGAAGGGATGAAAGGCAGCTAAGAATATTTCACCATGTTCAAAAGAAAGAAATGAAATGACTACAAACAAAGATCAATGAAGAATTCTTTATTATAGTAATCAAGAATGTTTAAATTAGCAAAGCAAGAGCATTTAAGAATTCGTGCTTATAACCAATTTAGAGGAAAACATTAAGAATAATCACATCTGAAATCAAAGTACAATTAAGTAAATTCTGATTCAATCCTTTATGTAAATTATTCAGAAATGAACATAATGATATTATAAACAGATATAAAACTTAAGACATAGGATAGAAAGACTTATTGAACTGCAGTCCGACACATGAATCCTGCAAAAAGTCCTGAGCTTCAAATTGTCATCCAGCAAGCCACAAATAAATTTCTCCAAAACACTTTTTATTCCAAAAACATCAATGTCACAGCGAAGTAGTAGAATCCACCCAAAATACTTCCAAGAGTGAAGTATTTATACAAATTCTAAACTAAAATATCTTGAAAAAATATCAAGATTAGTTCACAAATCTCTCTAACTATTTTACATAAATAGAACTTAAGTAAAGGACACTCAAACTAATTCATCTATTTGGCACTATTTTGTATGGATAGGTGATGACAAAGAGGAGAATTCTAATTTGATCCAACTCTTAGTTGATGATGAGGCATCCAAGTCACTAACTGCTTCCTTTCTTTGTGCAATTCTGCTCCAACAATTCTGCAAACTTGGGGTCCAATGATATCTTTGTATTTCTCAATCCGTAATAGATATGTAAAAAGTGAAAGAGGTTATTGTAGATAAATATTTTGGTGAGATAAACCTCTTTCAGTTTCCAAAAATTCCTCTCCAGCTATGCATAATAGTCTCTGTAAAAAATATGTGTAAAACAGAGTTTTACAGAGTCTGAAAAATGGCCTGTAAAGATGCGCATGTATCTCTCATTATAAAACCACTGTGAAAAAACTGAGATAGGTTTTTGTATATGGGTATCTTAGGAACAAAAACCGCCTTCAGTTTTGTACGAAGTAGTTTGGATTGGCCACAATCCTCTCTGTAAAATGATGACTTAAACTGGAATTTTCTGCAAAAAGTGCTTTCCAACATTGTTTAATATTTCCAAAACCATAATGGCTGTTAGAAAAGTGAGAGAGGTTTTTGTAGATGGCCCTCTTAAGAACATAAAACTCCTTCAGTTTTGTAAAATTCATCTTGGATTGATCACAATAGTTTCTGTAAAACTATGACTAAAATATGCAATTTCTGCAAAAATGTTCCTTCTTGTTATGTTTTTTCATCTTTTTACTTTCTTGCTCTTTTGACTGTTTTACTTTCACTTTAGACAAACCTCACTATTGGTGAAATTATTCTCATCTCTTTTTACCATTTTACTGCCTTCTGTATTTACTTTTACTGTTTACCTTTGACTGCTCTGTAACTTCATTTTAACTTTCACTCTGACTTTTACCTGATACACTTTAACCACTGATACTCTTTAGCTGTTATGCTTTCTAACCTCTGTTTGAATAGATTTGATAACAATCTTGGAGTAAACAAATCTTATGACTAGTATTAAGACTGTTTATCCAAGGATGTGATCTTCTGATCACCTCTTCAGGGGACAACCGCGTAGATTTTTCAAGCAATTCCCCAATGGACAAGGGAGTGAGGTTTTGACTAGGTTCAAAATGGAGCATCATTCAAGGCTACAGGAACTCCCATTTTGGTTCTTGTGGAAAAATGGAAATTTGGATGATGGTGAGGAATTGAGTAAATTCACGGGAAAAATAGGTCCATTTGCAGATTTAGTAATTCAATTACAGTTCTCGGGGTCACGGAATGAACTAGTAATTAACTCTAACTCTGTTTCAGTGAAGGAAAAAAGGAAAGCCGAGATTTCAACAGATTTCAGTTTGAATTTAGGGTAAATACCTGTTTTTGGAGAAAACAGCGTTTGGATAGGTGCCGGCTAAGGTAGATAATCTTCTGAGAGGCTTTTCTGCAATCTTCTTCGAAAGGATAAGGTAAGTGGACTTCACAAATTCGAATTTTGAATTTTTCTGCGTGGAAGGCGTTTTCTTTCATTGGCGTACAAAATGATGAAAAAGACGTGAATATTTTTTTTTATCGGCAAAGTCAAACGGGGGGGATTTTTATTATTTTTATGGGATGACGTCACTGGTGTACGATGGATGCGTCACCGGGGTCGGGCGGTAAGCGGTAAATTCCGCACCGCTTTCAGGAGCAGGCGGTTTTCTGCAGAATGGGAGGGATTCCATTTGGAGATCAACACGTGGCGGGTGCACTGTTTCGAAACCACCGTGATCTCGCGTGCTAACGATCGGACGATGGATGGCTAGCGGAATTACAGCGGGCCGTTGATCCGGGAATGGGCGATCGGACGGGTGATATGACGTGAAGAAGGTAGGGGATTTAACACGCAGGCCCAAAGTAATTAATGTTAATTTAACTATTTCGGGCGGCGTCTTATTGACTGAGGGATTAGTTATTAATTAATCCGGGTGATTAATTAATCCCGTGGTTTAATGAGAGTTGGGGTTGCGGCGGGGCTTTGGTTTTATTTGTTTTTTCCGTTTAAAACATAAAACATATGTTTAAAACCTTTTCAATATTGTTATTATATGGTAATAAATCAATCTAATTTATTATCCATAGGGGCGGGGATAGATTATAAAGATATATTTCAAACCAAAGGGCACATAATGTGGGTCTTTTATGAATAATTGGAAAATAAATACTTTGGTTGAAATTTTATAATAAGATGGGCTTTTGGGATATTTATGTAGAAGGAGTTATACATATAGGAAAAGGTAAGTTATATAAGGATTTAATATTTAAAGTTAAATGTTAATATTACAATGGGACAAGGGAAACTCAAAATACTTTACACAACTAGGAAAGTGGAGATTTCTGAAGTAAATTGTATCATTTCAATTTCAACACTTAAACATAGAATAGTAAGTAATTTTGAGGGATTATTATGAAAATTTGCATGATTTTCCTTAGTAAAATAAAATTTTACTTAGGAAAAGATTAAAAGGGAATGTTTATAATAATAAATAACTTCAAATACTTAGGTCTTTTTGATCATCAGGCCGAGGGTCCGGTCCCTCCAAAAGTCAAGGAAATGCCTTGAGCCCCTTTAATCTTCAAATACCTTAGCACTTTGGGGAAATTAGTAAAACTCTTAGGGAGAAAGTGATGTGGGAAGTTAATGATTTTGACTTTGCTTTTTGTAAATTTTCCAATGTATATTCTGCTTCAGTACTTGTGATGAAAGTTAAAGATCAAACACATTTAACACCATCATTCATCATATGAAACTTCACAACACCATCTACCTACCCTATCTACTTTACACTACCATTTTCTCTTCTTTATTAGGGTGCACTTAGACTGGCAAACCCTTATCAATCTTCTTTTCTTTTATAAGGCAAATCCATCTAATTCTATCCTTATTACATCCAAGGGCTCAGATTAAACTGTTGAGCACCTTTTATTAACTCTACCTATCTACTTATCTGCCAAGATTAAACTGTTTGGTCAGATATTTATTCTCTATTCTACAACATGAAATTGAAACATGAATGAGTCAAGTTTAAACAGTTTGACTATTCATAAATTGTGGCAAAAGTTTGACTAGCTGCACACAATTGCTTTATTACAAAAATTAAATAGTAGTGGCATTTGGATTTGCACACTTTCCTTGGTCTATTTTTTGCTTGGGGTTCATTTCTTTCATTTTCTTGACCAATTTATTTTTTTCACTCTTTGATTTTTCTTTTAGGGTACACCCTCTTTACATTTCTTAAATTTTTTGATTTTTTAAGAATATGGAACACCTTTGCACAAGAAAAGGTATGAACATATTGCATAGTTCATCAAGTCAATCATGAAAAATGACACCTATTGGTATAGGAGTCTAACAGCGGGCAAGACTGTTTGTGTCGACATTGAAGTTATCGACGCCCCTCTTGATTACAACATTATTTTGGGGCGTAGTTACACCTATGCCATGTCTACCGTCCCATCCACAGTCCATCGCAAGATGTTTTTCCCTCATAATGGCAAGATTGTCACCATTGACCCATTGACGTACCATAAACCCAAATCTCAGATCTCCCCTGAGTCCACCATCTCTACTGTCACCAATAAGCAAACTATTGATTCTTTAACCAGTGTTTCCCCTGGCGTCTACAAAGACTCCTCATTGCTTGTAACTTTCCCAGGTCCTCCCCCTCCTCCTGTCTCTGATCCCAGCTTGGCGAATGTTTACATGATGCAATCGTCTTAGGCCACCCTTCCGCAGCCTGCTTTAGCTAGTCAGCACCCTCAACCTCATCCGCTTCACCTTGCTCCTAGCCCTTTGCCTCAGCCGACTGAACCTCTCCTGCCTAGACTTTCCCATCCCCCTCACACTCAGGAACCTCCCTACCTTCTTGAGTCAGTTCCCTCAGGTCTCCACCATATGGGAGCCATCCCTCCTGGCCATTACCCTGCCAGTCAAATACCTTTCCTTGGTCCCCCCCCCCGGCGTCTATTTGGTTCCCGTCATGGCCACCCTTTCCCTCCCTAATTTAACCTTGGGAATACTAGTATGGTATCTTACTCCTCTAGCCGAGACCCCATCGGGCCACCCCAAACCATACATTGTCATGACACCAGTACAACCGATTCCCTTCACTCCTTCCACCGCTACAGTGCCCCTAGCCCCTTCGCAGGACCCTCCTCATGCTATGACAGCTACGGGCAAGAAAAGAAAAACTCGCAAGAGGGCATCCAAGGACAAGGCCACTGCACTTGACCCTACCCCTCCCCCACCTGCCAAGCCTTGTGCCTTGTGTGATGGTATTTTTCATGCCACCCATACTTGTCCTGATTTGCCTTGTATCCAACCCATGGTTAAAGTCGCATTCCCTGAATCTACGGTCCCTGAAACCTCTGTTTATTTCTCATACGCAGCTAAGAACCCAAAGACTCTTCGCACCAACAAACCCTGTGCTCTGTGTGGTGTCCATGGCCATTATTCTCACCATTTTCCTTACCTCACGCATTACCAAGCATCTTTAGAGGTCATTCGCGAGTACGAAGGTGAAAAAAATCAATCCGCCTCTCCCATCCTTGCTCAATATGTGTCAGGTCTACTCAAGGATCCCCCTGCTACCATTGACATTCCTCTCCCTGATGTTGAGATTTCGGAACCTGCTGCCCCCCTCCTATACCTATCATCATCCACACGACCCTCGGAGTACATTCCCTCCGAATCCACTCCCTTTGTTTTGCTTTATTCTCCTTCAGAAACATTCTTGGGCTCTTCATGCTTTGACCATCTTTTTACCTGTTCTTCTGTCATTCCCCGTGATGACCCGTATATGCGCCTCTCTTCCCATACTGATGATTTAGGTAGCTTTGCAGCTTCATGTGGTTTCCTTGACCTTTCCATTTCCTCCCATAATCACGATGATACCATCCGTATTTATGATGTCCTTCGTAGCATGAGTTCCTGCTCTTCCTCCCATAGTTCTCATTCATCTCCCTCTGGTCGATCTATGAGCCCTATACTTCCTACCCTGACTACTCCCTCCCATAGTTGTCATTGGATGTCTACCCTATACTCACGCTGCCGTCATTATTCTCCTTCCTCCCATTTCTTGTCTTGTGACACTATTCCACCGACCCTCTCGTCCACACATTATATTGGCTATGCCGATGGGGCAAGTCGCTATTCCCAGAATCTCACCTTGGCTGCATGGGCCATATGTACCCCCTTGCATTCCCTCATTCTTGCCAATGGGGTTTTCATTGGTAATGCCACCAATAATCAGACCGAATATGATGCCGTACGTGGTCTATTAGCTGATGCCCTCTCTCATCACATCCTCCATATGCACGTTCATGTCGATTCCCTGCTTCTTGTCTTACAACTTAATGGTGTATATCGTGTGCATAACCCTCTCCTGTTTAGACAATATTTACGAGTGAACCATTTGATACGTGAATTTAGATTCATTACTTTCAACCATATACCTAGAAGTCAAAATCATTACGTAGATCAAATCACAAATCATGTTCTAGACTGGAATTTATCACACACAAGATAATAACATTTAACACCATCAAAAAAATGCATATAAATCATAAATATCATATAACATGTGTTTTTAGAGTCCATCTACTCTGAAACATATGACATGCCCATAGCATGTTACAAAAAACAAAACTACAAAAAATGGGGGCACCACTTGCCCCTACATAGACGCTGGGGGGCACCACTTGCCCTACATCTAATCACTCTCTGGAGGATCCTGAGCCAACAGCTCTACTCCCGTAGCTCATAGATCATGCACAGTCTGACCGACCATCACCATGCGTCACATGATACCTCACCATTCCGAGGGTAGCCCAATACATAACTCTATGTACAGGTCATCTAAATCCTGCCAACCACGCTTCGACACACCAGTCATCAGCCCCTCACATATACAATAGATGTCCTCCAACAGAGCAGCCATATCCTCATTCTGTGTCGTCCTTGATCCACTTGCACCTGTAGCTCCTGCTGCTACAGGTCATCCCATATATCCGGCTGGTTTTACCGGAGCTATATATGCATTCCAATAAGTATAAGGATTAGTACCATGAATACTAGTCACAAACACTAAAATGCACATAACAAATTAGTTGCTTGTCACTTACCATCGGGCCCCCATACTCGACTAGGCGGAAGCGGCAAGTCCGGATCTCCCTAATAACTCATCCCACTATAGGGATAGTCGTCTATGTATAATGGCATCTAATCCCAATGGGCGCAAAACTCTGGTCGGAACACCCGTCCGACTACCCATCCCCCTCCCATAAACAGTAGTCATCCCCACCGACGCATCCGAGGCTCTCTCGGACCCCCATCAGGTAACTGTATACGAGGTCGTAAGGTCAGGATCTTCTCAAAGAAGAAAGAGCACAATACTATCCCATAGGCACAATCATGATTCACTTGTCGCTTACATAGTGACAGCTATCGTTTCACTGACACCAACATCATTTGGGCCCACCCATAGTAGGTCCCACCCAACACACTCTCTACAATCATCATCTGCCCTCCAGTGATGTGATGGAATGCTTGGCTGCCCAAGATCCACAACACTGTTGCTGCCGCTTCCCGGGTCTCCAACCTCTCTAGATCCCCAATCGATATCCAAGTCCCTTTGACTCGGACACCTGGTTGAAAATGTCGCTCAACAAACTCCATGATGTTACGCCCTCGCGGTAACACTGGTTGTGTATTTCCTACTGTCCCTAATGGCGGGAGAACAGTCAGGAAATATAGATCCTGAACTGTCAGCTCAATCCTATGCCCCTGCACTATAAACACCTCATGGTCTGGATCCCAATAACTAATAATCCGGGCCAACAAGGGCTCACCAGCCCTCATCAAAGGGTTCTCCACAAATTTCAAAACCCAAAACCTAGCCAATGCACGATGGACACCCTGATCCGCTTGGATTTCCATCCGTAATGTACCTAGGTCTCTCTCTCTCCACTTGATCCGTATATCTGCCATATCTACACAAAACCATCATCTTTGTCAGTCTACAGATAAACAAAACTATATTTCCCTACACCAAAACTAAATCTCAGCCCATAACAGCACTGAAACCACACCCATCTAACAAGTCACACTTTTTGGCCAAATCCTGGGCCAAGTCGCACTTTTCAGGCCCAAACCTGCGTCCCAGGTCGCATTTTTTGCCCCAAAAAGTGTGACCCGACCGTAATGATGAAGTATGAGCAGTTACTGAGATTTAAACCCCTAATCTGAACTTTGAATCCATCAAAAACAAAGAGTAGGATTAGGCCTCTTACCTGCAACTGACGGATCGCGATTCCAACGATCGGTTTGTCTGCTACTATCACCGCAAGATTTTGGGCCTTCTCTTCTCTCCACATTCACCACAGCTACACAAGCAAATGAATGATTTTGGAGGGAAAATGCCTTATTAGAAGAAAACCCCTTGTTTTTCTTTCGCCTGCTGCGACCAAACCGTAGCCCCGTTTGACACACTGTCTGCATCGTTGGAAAGCTCTCACCGAGCACTCAAATGGGTATCTATTAGTTTTTCATGTTTGGATACTTCCCCAGGACACATTTTGTCCACGAAGGGTCCTTTCATCTCTCCTTCCAATCAGAATTCTTCACTTACAACGCTTGTACTTGGGGCACCACTTTACCTCTTTACTTGGCTTTGTTCTTGTAGATTTTTGTCATGAGATACCATATTGTACTCATGTTTTTATGGTCCCCCATTGGACCTTTTCTGTGTGGCAGCACCATCAAGTCGCCCTTGTTTATAGCATCTGACTTGAGTTAGCATCCATCATGGAGTCTATATCGAGCCCATTTATCTCCCACTATAGTCCTCCATCCTTCCTCGCTTAGTCCCTCTCTCGTGTTGCACATTATGGCCTTCCGTACCATTGTCACCTATCCTCCCTGATATTGTGTTAGTTGCTGCCAAGCTATTCATGCCCCTTATGCTCTAACAAGGGAAGTCGTCCATTCGCTACTCAGTATCCCTCATTTCATTATCATCATCAGTGTCCATCTGTTCTTTGCTCTACTATTTTCTCCCGTGCCTTAGTTGAGATTCCCTTATTACCTCACCTATGGTGGACCTACTTCTGTTGACATCAGCTCAATTTACTCCAGAAACCAGGTCTAGGGGGCAATGTACCTTGGTTTGAGCTCTTTTCATCATTATCGTGATCTATACACTTGATAGTCCAGTGATGCAGCAGCAGCTATTGGTGATTCCCGGGTGTGTGTGAGATGTCTCAACCCTCATGAGGGGGTGGCCCTGCAGGTAGCCCCCCACATGACCGGATGACTTCTTCATTTCAGCCCTTTATGCAGGTCCTCCCATTTGATGATATTAGCCTCAGCCGCTTGCAACGCCTCTTCAATTTGCATGTATTAGTCAGATTTTGCAAGCCCTTTCCCGTGTGTAGGGGGAATTTGGGCATATTTGTATCTCATGAACTAAAATCTTATTGTATGAGTCCTGACGGTTATTCTAGGCATAACATGTATGTGAGATCCATCATTCTATTTTTCTGGATCCTATTTAAGCCAACATATTCTTCATGGTTCGGTTCCTTGTTTACTAGACTTCCTATTCTTTGTACTTTGTCTCGACGAGCATAGGTATGCCTCCCCCACCGCCTTTAGCATAGGTACAACTTCATAAACTAGAGACTTGTTGCACCTGTAAGTCTCTTCTCCTCAGGGTCTAGTCCCTTAGCACATTAGACTACCTTATATTTCTCTCTCTCACTTCCCTCTTGATGTCTAGTGATTGAGTTCTTACAATGTACTTTGGTCATACGATTTGCTCCTAACACTCGTACGTTGGGGGGCAATATGTTACACCATTTTTTTGGTCATCTAACCTATTATTATTAGATGAACCCAAGTACACCATGTAAGACCAATTTTACCCTAAGTAAAATTGCTTTCACCATGTGAAATAACTTATTTGTTTACATTTCCAGGTCATATTTAACCCAAAACAAGGAAATCAATTAAATAAATCCTTATTTATTTAATTATTTCCTAAGAATAAGTTATTTAAATCATTATTTAAATAATATTCTTAGTTAAATTTGACTAAATCATCCATAAATAGTTAAATAAACCATTATTTATTTAATTATATTCCCATAATTTCCCTAAAATGATAAATAAATCAATTATTTATTTATTATTTATAAATAAAGGAATTGACCCAAGTCAAAAATCCTTTTCCCTCCAACAAATATAATAAAATATTCCTAAAGGGTGGTTCTAGAATTCGACTAATAATATTTTATTCATGCACCGAGTTCTAGACCGCCCTAATATTTTGTTATAAATAGAAGGGTTTTCCCCATTCATTAGTCACCTCCATTGCATTAGATCACTCTGGATCTATGATAGGTCACATTCTCCATTTTTGCCTTGTGAGCTCCCATTGAGTTCTATGTTTGTCTAGGTTTTCTACAACAACAAGAGAGAGGAATTTTAGATCTGAAACGCTGAGGACTTTCAAGAACCCATCCCATTGAGGAGAACCGGAAAACACCTTTCTTTTTTTCCTCTCAGGTGCCCCCTTTTTAATATAATATAAAAAAAATTTCAAATACATTGTTCTTGTCTTGTCTATTGGATGCATGGAACCACATTTTACTTTATCTTCTTAATGTCTTTTATGCTTAGATCTGGATTTGTGCAGCATTATTTGGATCACCTAATTGCAAATTTAAAGATATTTGGCAGCCATAATCGATGTTAGGGCTATTTTTTATGCATATATAAAGTGATCTTTTACGACGAAAGATTCATACTAACACATGCAGGTAAATAAATCTCTTCAGGATTCTTGTGATATGGTGATTCTTTGACCTTAGCTTGATCCTTGGAGTAGGAAGACATCCAACCAAAAATCTTGTGACATATAAAACTTGTATTGATCGAACTTCCGTTGAATATGCACTTGTTTCATGCATTCCATATTTCCCAAATAGTGTAAATGGAATCTCCTTGTAATCCCCACGTCCATCAAAACTGTGCACCCTTCTGTCAAGAATATGTAAAAAGTGATAAATGTGCTGCCAAATCTACCTAGATATGGGGAATTAAAAGAAAGTATGCAAGCCATATTCTGAGTTATTTCTACACATTGTGCACAAACCCAAACCCATATGACCCCTATTTTGGAGATTATCCCACATAAAGGCTTTTTTCCTCTATACTTACCACAAAAATAAGATGATTTTTAGTGGGATTCACCACTTCCAAAGTTTATAAATCCAAGGTGTTTTATGTAGGCCATGTGCCTATCTCATATATAACTGATACGCATCCACCATAATGATCGATTGGTTGAGTGGCATACCTCCCCATATACAAAAATATCTATTTTCCCAATGACAAAGTCCAGCCAATCGAAGTTGCCTAATATACTCCTGCCATTCCTCCACATCTTTCCTAGCCAAGATTTTATCCTATGCCAATCTACAGATAGGGAAACCCACTTTCCATTTTTTAATGGCATGATATAAGAAGAAATATCCCCTAGATTGTAAAGACTCTAAATTTTTTAGACCCATAATATGTTCCCTGATGACCCCAATTTTTTTTTTTTTCCAATTAGGATCTTTTGGCCATTCCCAAACTCCCATGTCATCCTCAAATGCCACCAAGGGATGATTGTGATAAAGCTCCTCCAAATATGTGACCCCTGAGTCCTGGGGGGTGCCATATTTCTCAATAGTAGTTTAGGATCATGGACCCTCAGATATTTGTCATGAAGGATGTCTTGCCAGACCCCCTGTCCCTTCAGTGCTCTCCAGATTGATTTAGTTAACAGTGCAATACCAAGTATTCTCTAATTCAGGAAACCCCAACCTATGAATTCCTTAGGAATGGTGAAACCTCCCCATTTAAAAAAATATATATTTAGTGGAAGAACTAGTGCCAATCCATAGGAATCGAGAGATAATAGTGTTTATCTTCACAATAATGGCTGAAGGAATCCAATATAGGTGAGCCTGATAATCAAATATTTTTTGAATAATTTCCTGTATGAGGACATATATACCCCCCAAAGTGAGCCATATGTGAGTCTAGTTGTTCAACCTCTTCTTGTATTTGTCAACCATCCATTACCAATCACAATTTTTATAATTATTTGGTTTTAGTCTAAAGCCCAGGTAGTTGATACTAGTCTCCAAGTGAGAAATTCAAACACCAAAAATGCATGCAATGAATTCTATGTCCACCTTATCAGCAGAATAATTTTTTTTTGATAAATATGCTACCATATGCAAGTAGCCTCGAGGCTGCTCTATATCTGAGAAAAGTATAGTGTAAATAGGACCACTATGCTCTAGAAATGACACCAAAAGTTAGGATATCATCAACAAAAAATAGGTGTGTTACGTTAACATCCTTGGAAATAGGAAATCCCTGAAAAATACCTCGAGCCCTTGTACCACCGATGTGAAAGATCATACCGTCCATCACTAGGATACACATTAGAGGGGAGAGGGAGAAACCCTGTAGGAGACCCCTACTTGCACTAAAAAAAGGAGTGGTAAATCCATTAATAATAACTGCATAACAAACAAAAGAAATACAAGCCATGATCCATTCTACATTATGTGTCTAAAGTCCAATATTACGTAAAATTAGGCACATATAAGACTAGTACACACAGTCATAGGCCTTATGGAGGTAGAAATTCATAACCACATTCTCCTTTTTCGAGTGTGGATAGTATGGAGGCATTCTTGAACAGCAACGATGGCATCATGAATAAGTTGATTATGTAGAAAACTAAATTTTTCCCTAGAAATTAAAGAAGATGAAACCCCTTTGATGTGTCTTGCAATCACCTTATATATCATTTTGTAGAGTATGTTTCAAAGTGATATCGGTCTAAAATACTCGAACATTCCTCGGTGAGGAGGTCTTAGGAATGAGAGCCAAGAAAGTAGAGTTAATAGCTCTTGTGATATATCCCCGGGTATGGGGTTCTTCGACAACCTCCAGAAGACTCTATTCCATTTTCTCAAAAATATGTACGTATAACTCCATATTCCAACCATCCAGACCCTGGAATTTGTCCCTAGAAAAGGATTTAAGGACTAGTATAATCTCCCCCAACTCAACAAGCTAATAGAGAGAATCATTAGATGTTCCATCGAACATTTGTGGGTAATGCTACAAAGCCCATCTTTGATCCAAAAAATTGCATATTCTCTGGTTCTATAGAAATTTTCAAAGTGATTGAGAGCCTCTCTTTGAATTTCAAGTGTGGAGTGCTTAATTTGTCCGTTGGATGCTTCTATGTGCCAAATAGAATTATACTATCTTATGAGGTTATCATATTTATGGAAAAAATTAATGTTTCCATCCCCCTCCCGAAGAAAAATCACCCTGCTTTTGAGCCTCCAAGTAATCTCCTATATCCTGAGAATTTCCCTTTTCTTGGCTTCTAGTGACATCAAAAGAGCCAAATCCTAACTAGTAGGCAGCCTGTGTTCAATCTCTTCCACAATCCGAGATATTTCACTGATGATTTCCTTCAATTCAGCAATCAACTTCTTTTTGTTTTCCTTTTCCCACCTCCTAGTCCTTCACTTAATGATATCTATTTTTTGGGTCATTGTTCGCATCGTTGAATCAAGTATAGTCCCTTCATCTTCCATCCAAGTTGACTTAACTAGCTCCAAAAATCCATCATCCTCTAACCATATCCTGTTAAACTTAAATGGGATCCCAAGATAGAGATGCTCCTTCCTCCATTGTAGGATAATGGGGAGATGGTCTGAAATATATGTGCGCAAAACACTTGACTTCACATTTCCAAGAAACTCCACCAAATTTTCATGAATGAGGAAACAATCGCTTATCAATATGATTAACCCCCTCTCTGTGATTATTCCATCTAGGCGAGAGGGGACTTGGGAATATTTCAACCATATGATGCTCTCTAAAAATATTATAAAGTTTGTAAGCCAAAGGATACAATCTGTTATGAATATCCCATGACTCATGTGCTAGAAGTGTTGCATTATAGTTTCCCGCCATAATTAAACCACTAATCTTAAGTAAATCACATCTCTGCATGATCCAGGTGGATATTGGTAGCCACCTGCCTATTCCACTTGAGGCCCCACCATTGTCTCTTTCAATTTTTCAGTTTCAGCACAACTTACTATTTTTAGCATTTTTTTGGGTCCTGAACTTCTAAAGCCATTTTGAGGCCCTAAACAATGTTTTTTGGGCATCACTTATCCAAAAAATATGATTCCGTTCCGAAATCAATATTCACAATTAGCAGTTTTATTCTTCGGATAGATATTTCTAATGATGTATCATGTGCGTCAAACGGAGATAGTATGCCAAAGTTACAACCCCGGGAAGTTGAAACACCAATTTACCCAAACAGGGCCCATAGTTTTGGCGCTTCATCTCCTAGGGTTAGGTTTTTGGATGTTTAGGGTTTTCCATTGTTTCTTTATAATAAATAGGCCAACGAGCCTCATTTTAATAGAGTTCAGAGGCTTGTAACCACCACATATCTTCTTAGAGATAAGCTACCAGCACCCTAGCTAGTTTATTTCCATTCTGTCTGTAAGCAAATTTCAGTTCTTTGATATTAATGAAATGAAGTGTTATTTCCACTGCATCTTTGTATTTATGGTTATATGTGTATTATATTATGTTCCTACATAAATCCAGATCAATGGTATCAGAGCGGTCTTCTTTTTCTCGATCCTTCTTTGCATATCCCCAATGAGGTCATCTTATAAGGAGTTAGGGCTCGATCTAGTTGAACCTTTACAAGATGAGCCTCGCAAACCCCGACGGCCGCCCAAGGGGGGTGAAAAGAAAGATGAGGGAGTAGGAGATCCCATCAAAATATTGCTCGAGGAGGCCCTCGAAAAAAAAAAATAACGTGATGATGGATAAATTTTCCCAGATCCTTCAACAACTGCCCACTGGCAGCGCATCTGCATCCAACAGCCACTCTGGAGGTGCGACTCCCTTTAAGGTACAAGTAAACTTTTACATTCCCATATTTGAGGGTCAAATAGATGCAAATGTCATAGATAGATGGTTGAATCTATTAGAAGGATATTTCTCAGTTCATGAATTTTCCGACCGGGTTAAGATTATTTTTGCACTCCTCAAAGCTACCCGCCATGTCAAGGACTAGTGGAAAACCTATTGTGAGAAAAAGGACGAGACAAAACCCTCTCTGTTCTCAGTCGTACCCACTTGGAATTATTTCTGAGATGCCATCAAGGAACAATAATATCCTGTGGGGAGCTATGAGGACAAGTACATAAAATGGACCACGCTGCGGCAACAAAGGGATCAAGATGTGCATGAGCTGATGAATCTGTTCCATATCCTACGCACAAAGTTGGGTATCAAAGATTCAGAGAAAAATTTGGTTCTAAAGTCTCATAGTTGTTTGCACAAATACATTCAGGAGAAAATGGATTTCCTTGACATCTCCTCGCTTGGTATGACATACCGGTATGCTGCCAAAATTGAGCAGAAATTCAAACATAAGAAGCGAGACTTTAGATCTGTGAATAAAAAGTAAGGGAAAGGTGCCCCCAAACTACAAAACAAAGGACAAAGCCAAGGCATGGCGGTTCAAGAAAACCTTCCAAAGCCACAAGCAAAGAACAACACCGCGAAGCCAAAGAAGGAGACGGGAAAGTGGTGTGAGTTCCATAAGAGCTACACTCACAACACAAGTGAGTGTTGGGCCAAGCAGTATCTGGTAGCCAAGATGAGGGCTTCTGAATCAAATTCATGCTCCAAATCTAAATTAGAACCTGACAAGGGGAATGAAAAATGGAAAGAGATTATTGATGCGGAGCCCAACGCCATTGTTTCCACTGCGAAGATCCAAAAGGAGGAACCGAAAGATCCAGAGGAGGAGGAGAATCTCTTCCACTCTGAGATGTGGGTAAAGGGTTCCTCGCTATAGTTCATTGTTGACAATGGAAGCCAAAAGAACCTCATTTTAGTAGATTTCGTGAAGCGGTTGGGCTTTCCGACCACAACACACCCACAGTCATACACCATCGGGTGGATTCACCAAGGACAGGATCTTCACGTCAGCCAGAAGTGTCACCTTACCTATAGCATCAAGCCCTTCATAGATGAGGTATTATGTGACATTGATCCTCTTGATGTTTCTGATGTATTATTAGGCCAGCCATACTTGTGGAAGCGACATGTTATGTATGAGTCCCGGCCTCACGCTATTATTGTTACTTTGGGAAATAAGTTGTACAGGATACCAGAGGTATCACCGCCTGCCACTATCTCTTTGGTTACTTCAAAACAATGCAGTAAGCTCATTTCCTAAACCAAGACATTTTTTTTCCAGAAGATCTGCCCCTAGGGAAAGAAGAAGACTATGGCCACGACCTCCAGACAGGGCTCCTTTGCACGACAACAAAAAATGGACAAGGTTGTGGAGGAGTACGGGGACATATTCACCTCACCCATAGGGGTTCCTCTACGCTATCAGGTTAAGAACCCCATTGATCTAACCCCAGGTGTGCCGCTACCCAATGGACCAATATTTCAGTGCTCTATTATGGAGAACGATGAAATCAAGAGGCTGATTCAGGAGTTCTTGCAGAAAGGTCACATCTGTCCAATTTCATCATCCTGTGGGAGCCTGATCGTGTTGGTATATAAGAAGGATGGGACTTGGAGATTTTGTATTGACTATCAGGTGTTGAACAAAATCATTGTCTGGAATAGGTACCCGATCCCACGGATTGATGACCTTCTGGACCAACTCAAAGGGGCGAAATATTTCAACAAGATCGACTTTAAGTCTAGTTATCACCACGTACCAATCGAACCCTCTGATGTGTGGAATACTACCTTCAAAGCCAAGGAGGGCCTTTTTGAATGGCTAGTCATGAATTTCGGGTTGACGAATTCTCCCGCAAACTTCATGAGGTTGATGGAAAACTACTTGCGGCCATTCACCAACTCATTTGTAGTGGTGTACTTGGATGACATTTTGATCTTCAGCCAGACCTAGGAATATCACCTCCACCACATCCTATAAGTCCTTCAAAAACTGCGGCAACACAAGTTGTGTGCCAATTTGGAGAAGTGCACTTTTGGCATGACCCAGGTTCAATATCTGGGATACATTATTGATGAAAGGGGGGTGCATGTGGATCCAAGCAAGATCCAATTCATTCGGGATTGGCTAGCTCCAACCACTTCAATAGAGCTTCGCAGCTTTCTGGGTCTTGCTAATTTCTACCATAGGTTCGTGTTGAGATTCTCTCATGTCACTTGGCCCTTGAGTCAAGTTACCAAGGGAGGAGTGAAAGAAAAATTATTTTGGTTCGAATCTCAATAGAAGGTGTTCGTAGAATTGAAATATCGCCTCTGTTCTGCCCCAGTGCTCACATTACCAGACTTGCAAAAACCATCTGAGATCGAGACAGATGCCTCTGACTATGTTATTGGGGCAATTCTTACTCAACAGGCGCATCCAGTTGCATATTACAGTGAGACATTGTCTGGCATAGTTCGCAAGTATCCCACTTATGACAAAGAAATATATTCCATTGTGTCGACTTGTCCAAAATGGAAGCATTACATTCTGGGGAAGGAAAAAATCATCCACATAGACCAGCGACCCCTGCAGTTCATACAGACACAAGGGAAGTTGCATAACAATCACCATTAGAAGTGGTCCACATATTTGCAACAGCTTGATTCGAACATCAAGTAGAAGAAGTGTAGCACCAATAATGTTGCAGACTGCCTCAGCCAACCATTGATCGTGGCGCTGACCGCCATTCTCAACTCTTGTGGGAACAAGACATCTGATTGGCCACTTCTCTACAAGAGCGATCCATAATTTGGCCACACATACAAGGCACTCTTGGGGGGTGCGCAAGTTCCAAATTTTCACCTCCATGATACACTATTATGTCACTTGGGACACCTTTGTGTTCCTTCAAGTGAGTGTGCCAAGATGATATGGGAAGCACACTACAGTTGAGTCACTGGCCATTTTGGGGTCAAGAAAATAGTGGCAGTACTACAGAAGTATCTCTATTGGCTGAACCTTCGACAAGATGTCGAGAAGTACATAAGATCCTGCACTGCTTGTGCCATTTCCAAACCGACCATCAAGAAGTAAGGGCTCTATAATTCACTACCTACCCCTAGTCGACCTTGGGAATCCATATCCATGGATTAAATTTCAGGCCTTCCTTCTACTAAACTTGGAAACGACCATGTTTTCGTGGTCGTCGATAGATTCTCGAAGATGGCCATTATGGTGGCCTGCAAGAAGAATATCACAGTAGAAGTCGCTGCTAAACTCTTCTTTGAACGAGTGTGGGTGAAATTTGGGATCCCACAGTCTATCATATCAGATCGAGACAACAAGTTCCTCTGCACATTTTGGTCCATCCTCTAGTCAATGCTAGACACCAAGCTCACCCAAGTACACAGCTTTCCATCCCCAAACTGATGGCCAAACAGAGGTTGTCAACAGATGATTGTACACATTCTGCACATGTACAATTCAAAGCATCCATGCACATGGGATGAGAGCATCCCCTATGTACAACACAGTTATAATCGGGCTCTCCACAGCTCAACCGACCACAAGCCCTTTCAGGTGGGCTTGGTATTCCAAGCGCTATGTCCCATTGACATAGCCATGCCATTTGCGGCTACTCAGGATGATTCAGCTCATGTCTAGTCTGAAGCTGACGAAGCGAACATATTCATCGAGCGCATTCAACACATCCACCAATAGGTTCATGACATATTGGACAGAGCCAATGATAATTACAAGAAATGACATGATCAACATTGAGTGTCACACAACTTTCAAGTGGGCGAAAAAGTGTGGCTACATTTGCAGAAGGAGTGCCTCATTGGACCCCACTGCAAGCTTCGCCCGCTCCGATATGGGTCATACACCATCACCAAGGTTATAGGGAACAATGCCTTTGAGCTCAGTATTCCACCATTCCTTAGTCTGCACCTAGTATTCAATGTGGACCTTCTTCGTTCCTACTTCCCACCTCTACTGGACACCTTTGACATTGCAGAACAACTCACACCAACAAAGTTAAACCCAGAATGCATGGAACAGGCCACCAAAATTTTTATCATGGACATGAAAATCAAGAACACTCACCAACAAAATATACAACCGTATCAGGTTATCAAAGCTAGCCAACTCCTGCACCAAGGCAAGTGGTTCACCAGGGACCAAGTTCAACAGAAGTTTCCTCGTCTCATGGAGGAAATCAACGCAATGGGGACCATTGCTTCCTAAGGGGGGAGGAATGATCCAGGTGGATATTGGTGGCCACCCGCCTATTCCAATTTGGGCCCCACCATTGTCTCTTTTAGTTTTTCAGTTTTGGCACAACTTACTAATTTTAGTAGTTTTTTGGGTCCTGAACTTCCGGAGTCGTTTTGAGGCCCTAAATGACATTTTTTTGGCATCGCTTATTTGGCACATATGATTTTGTTTCAAAATCAATATTCATGGTTAGCAGTTGCATTCCTCGGATAGATCTTTCTAAGGATGTATCATGTGCCTCAAAGGGAGATAATATGCCAAAGTTATGACCCCGGGAAGTTGAAACACCAATTTACCCAAACGGGGCCCCTAGTTTTAGCGCTTCATCTCCTAGGGTTAGGTTTTTGGATGTTTAGGGTTTTCCATTGTTTCTTTATAATAAATAGGCCAACGAGCCTCATTGTAACAAATTTCAGAGGCCTGTAGCTGCCACATCTCTTCTTAGAGATAAGCTACCAGTGCCCTAGCTAGTTTATTTCCATTATGTTTGTAAGAAAATTTTAGTTCTTCGATATTAATGAAATGAAGTGTTATTTCCATTACATATTTGTATTTATGGTTATATTTTTATTATGTTGTGTTCCAGCATAAATCCAGATCACTTCATGTGATCCCAAAATATAGAGCTTCCCCTACATGGCGAATATAATTTTAGAATACTTAAACAATAGTATAGCCCCATAAAATGGCGAGATAGGAGGATTCCTGTAAAAAGGCTATAAGCATGGAAACACACCCAAAGGGGATCCCACATGGAAATAAGTCCTCCAGATGAGCCAATAGAGCTGACTCCCACTATATGCCAGGAAGGGCAGATGGCCTAGAAATATGTGATCGCCTTAGTGGAATCAGTGAGGGTTTCTTGTATGAGAATGACGAAGGGGCACGTCAAACGAATCAAATGGCCAAGGAATAATTGTTTGGAGTAATCCCCAAAACCTCTCAGATTCAGAGAAAGGATGATCATCTTGAGATCCTCTATGCGGGTTGCATAGCACCAAGGGCCCGAGATTCAGTTGATACCATAATGGGAACATCCAATAATCTAGCCGATTCATCAAAGAGAGGATTCTGGGAAGTTAGGCGTCCACGAAAATGTCGACTTCCCTTCTTGCTAGTTTTGCGGACAATGATGTTGAGGGTCAGGTTGAGACTTATGTGAGGGGAAGAGGGGAGGGTATCACCCTTGAGTATAGAAAGTGTTTTGAGATCCATGGTGGGGTTGAGGAGGGGTAATTAAATGTCACTCCCCACAGAGTTATGTGGGGAGGTAATAGGGTTTGCGTCGTATGGAGGATGAGAGGGCGGGTTAGTAGCCAATTCCAGAGAGGGCACACAAAATTATAGCTACCAATGCACCATATATAAAATTTATTTTTTTTCATAGTTACCACCAAGAAACAAATGGTCCACTCAAACCAAGACGAAAGGTTTTCACATTTGTTTTAATCTCTTCCAACCTAGAATATTACAAAAGATGTAAATATCAGTAAATATACTATGTTTTTTTTTTAATTTAAGTTATTTCATTAAATTTGTGATAGATTCTACACCTTCAAACAAGTTTTCACTTTCAAACATTTGGTTCATTTACATCATGGCATAAGTATAATATTATCCTAAAATTTGTTTCAAAATGTTTTGAAAACCCTAATTATGATATATATATATATATATATTGGAGGCAAGATGGTCAAATATCCAACATGAAGCGTAATTCTTATTGCATCGAAAAAACTTCTTATTATGACAATGCAAGATGTATAAATATGATAACTAATTTATATGAAAATGTAATATTTGTTCGGAGTTACACCAAGAAACAAATGGTCCGCTCATATCATGAAGAAAGGTTTCCACATTTGTTTTAATTTCTTCCTCTTTCTAGTCATTCTGAAATAAAATAACCATGTAATCCTTCAATATCAAATCTATCAAAGTTTTAAATATATCTATAATGTTCATTATAGGCTCTTTCCTTATTATTTCCATTCTTTTTTGAGAGAAAAATTAAACATGTTCTATGATGGAAGACCATGTTTACATAAGAGTCTAAGACTGATATATATATAATTTAAAGAAAGTGTTTCCAACATATTCTAGAGAACACAAAAAACTATATCTCAATATGTTTAACAAAAAAATAGAAAAAAAATATGGTAGCATAAGGCTTTGTATACATAAAGTCCCTCTAAATACACAATGCATATCTGTAATACAACCTATGACAAAATAGAAAAAGTGTTTGCATTAAAAAAAAACATCCCATGTTGAAAACAATGTAGCCTCTATTCATAGAAGATATTTTAGACGAGAGGGATTTAGTCAATGGTGTGTATGTCTCATTAGACATAAACCATGTATTGAATCATCTGGGTTGGCATAGAGAGACCCATTTTATATATAACATATGCATACTTATTGTAATCTTTGTGAACATGATCGAAGCAAATGTGGTGAAATAATCCCAAGAGCTCTCAAATCCTGCATAACCAATTGCCCAATAGGGGAGGTGAGAAGGTCGATTCCTCATTTATTTAGTTGATAATGATGTGTGATTGATCCCAAGCCACATGACACAATATAAAATACCTCATAGCGCATATACCTCCACTTTGGTGTTCAATCCAAAACCACCATTCCAATAGAAACAATATTGAACCTCTAGGAATATGGTGACATAAACTCCACATCCACATACCAATTTTTTTGTTTCCCCGTTGAAAATCCATTTGGATATAAAGTTGGAGAAACAATTGCCGAAATCCTTCTGTCCTTTTTTTTTATTGTGGCTTTTGTACATATTCTTTGTAGTAAGCACATATCTTATCACTTATGTGGCCAATGTCAAATGGAATTTTTTTAATATAGTTACATTTCTCCCTCACCAAATGCCCACAACACATGAAGAAATGTAACGATATATCCATCTAATATTGTGCCATCCATATTTTGTAACATTCTTCAATAGAATGAAAGTACCAACATCCATTTATTTTTAGATTTTGTAAGACTCAAACCCAAATGGTGATGGCTAAAGGGAATAGGATAAATAAGTGCATCATAGTCTCCATATAACCAAGACATAAGGGGAAACTCCTTGGACCTTGAAAGCCCTAATTATATAGATTTTCCCATGTAAGCACCTTATTCCTCCATATCAAACAACCAAATATTTTTATCTTTAGTGGCATGCTCCAAGACCTTATTCCTCCATATAAACCAACCAAGTATATTTATCTTTAGTGGCATGTTCCAAGACGAGATATGCCAAAACCAACATTTATCTATATTTGATTGTATAATAGAAACAATGAAAGAATACATCTCATGTACAGATATATGTACCATGCGGAGACCACCATTCCAACGAAGTATATCATCATGTAACCCAATAGAAATTTTAGAGTATGCATAGCAGAAAGCTTAATAAATTCACACACACAGCAGAAAATAGAGACAGAATTTAACGTGGTTCACCCAACCAATCTGGGCTACATCCACCAAACAGAGGTATCGACTTTCTTATTATTCAACACGAGAATACAACAACATATTTCTCACATCTACACTTCCTCTTCCTTCATCCCTCATATGTTTTGCCTCTATGGGCTTACAATTTATAGATGTAGAAGAAAAACTGAATATTAAATTCAATTCCATCCTATCACAAGAAAATAGGATTGATATCTCATCTTCAGGATTTGATGCCTTCAGATTTGGAAAAAAATCCTATTGTTGACATTATCCATGAGATTTTAGCCAAAATAATATGCAAAATCTCAACAATCTCCACCTTGACAACAATTAGCTTGATACCTTGTTCCTATTATTATTTTTATTTTTTCTACAAGCCAAGAGAAGCCAGACACCATCGTAGCTTCTCTAATAAAACTTGTTTCGTGAACATGTCTGCATAGTTTTCCTTTGTATGCACTTTTTCAAGAGAGACTCCCCATTTAGTGATAACCTGTCTTACAAAATGGTACTTTATAGGTATATGCTTTGATTTACTATGATAGGCTGGATTTTTAGCCAAATGAATTGCACTTTGACTATCACAAAATAACTTTATGTTGTCTTGCAGCCTACCAAACTCACCAAACAAACCTTTCAACCAAACCGCTTCTTTGCAAGCATGTGAAGTAGCTATGTATTCTGCTTATGTAGTGGATAAAGCAACAATGTTTTGTAGCTTTGACATCCAGCTAATAGCTCCACCTGCAAGAGTAAAGACATATCCTGAAGTTGACCTTCTCTTATCCAAATCAGTTGCAAAATCGGAATCAAAATATCCGCAAACAAAGTCACTACTTCTGTTATAAGTGATACAATAATCACTTGTGCCTCTCAGATACCGAAGCACCCATTTCACTGTTGCCCAGTGTTCTTTCCCTGGATTTTCCATATACCTATTGACAACCCCAATTGCATGTGAAATATCTGGTCGTGTACAAACCATCACATAAATCAAACTTCCTACTGCATTAGCATATGATATTCGAGACATATATTCCCTTTCTTCATTTATATTAGGACTTAAACTTGAATAAATCTTAAAATGGGCAGCTAAAGGGACTGAAATTGGTTTCACATTGTTCATACCAAACCTTAAGAGTATTTTCTCAATATACTTCTGTTGTGATAACCACAACTTACCATTACTCCTATCTCTGAAAATATCCATGCCCAAAATCTGTCTTACTGCTCCTAGATCTTTCATATCAAACGTCCTAGTCATATGAGCCTTTAACCTGTTGATCTCACTTATGATTTTGCTTGCTAAAATCATATCGTCAACATATAATACCAAGATAATGAATATGTCATTACTTAATTTCTTAAAGTAAACACAATGATCATATTCACTTATTATATAATTTTGGCTCATCATGAAAGAATCAAATTTCTTGTACCATTTTCTAGGCAACTGCTTAAGACCATACAATGATTTCTTGAGCCTATAGACAAATTTCTTGTTGAGATTTTGAACAAACCCTTCAGGTTGTTCCATATAAATCTCTTCATCTAAATCTCCATGTAAGAATGCAATCTTCACATCTAGTTTTTGTAATTCTAAATCAAGTAATGCAACTAATGCTAACACAACCCGAATTGAAACAATTTTAACAATTGGTGAAAATATCTAATGAAATTCAATTCCTGCTTTCTGAGAAAAACCTTTCGCAACCAGCCTTGCTTTGTACCTGTCTTATATATCATCAACACCCCTTTTCAATTTGTAAACCCATTTACATCCTATAGTTTTTCTGTCATTAGGAAGTTCTACGAGGTCCCATGTGGCATTTTTGTATAATGCCTTCATTTCATCCTTCAGAGCTTCTTTCCACTTATCACTGTTAGAACCTTCTACAGCTTCCTGATAGCATAAAGGTTCATCATCATTAGAGGTTAAAGCAACTGAAGTAACATAATCATCATACCTTTTAGGAGGATATCTGATTCTCGTGGACCTTCTTAAAGATGTTTCTGGTTCTTCCACAATTTTCTGATTATTATCCGTAGGAACTTCTTCATGATCTTTATCTAAAACTTGTTCATCTTTACTATCATCAGTATTGAACTGGTTTCCAACTGAATATGTTGAAATTTAGGTACATTTTCATGTTTTAATTTAATATCTACATCTGGATTATCAAATGAAGATTCATTGAATTTAACATTTATGTTAATGATGATCTTGTGAGTAGTAGGATTCCACAACTTGTATCCCTTAATCCCATCACCATATCCAACAAAGATATATATTTTTGATTTAGGATCTAATTTAGAACGATGATGTTTCAGAATTAGAGCATATTCATCACAACCAAAAAATTTCAGTTTAGAATAATCACAAGGATGGCCCTTCCATACCTCTTGAGGAATTTTGCATCCTATTGCAGTTGATGGTGATTGATTTATCAAATAGCAAGCCGTAGATACTGCTTCTGTCCATAATTCCTTCTGCAAATTTGCGTTACTTAGCATACTTCTTGCTCTTTCTAAGAGAGTCTGTTCATGCATTCAGTAACTCCATTTTTCTGAGGAGTATAGGCAGTAGTTCTATGTCTTTCAATCCCATCTTCCTTGCAATAATTATCAAATGCCTTTGAAGTAAAATCACCACCATTTTCAGTTCTTAAACATTTAATGGTTCTTCCAGTGATATTTTCTATTAATGCTCTAAACTGCTTGAAAACTGTGAATACATCAGACTTTCTTTTTAACATATAGACCCATAATTTCCTAGAGAAATCATCTATAAAAGATACAAAATATGATGATCCTCCATATGAGGTTGTAGGAGATGGACCCCAAACATCAGAATGGATATAATCAAGGATTCCTTTACTAGTATGTTTTCCAGTTTTAAATTTCCGCTTGCTTTGTTTCCCATATATACAATGTTTGCAGAAATCTAACTTAGAAGACTTTAAACTAGGAAGTAACATACGATCAGATAAAATTTTTAATCCTCTTTTTCTCATATGGTCGAACGGTTAATGCCATAGTCGAATAGAATCACTGTTGTTTTCAGATACATTTGAAACATGATTTGACTCTGTTCTTCCTTCTAACTGAAAAATATTTCCAATCTTCTTTGCTTTCATTACTAATAAGATTCCTTTGTAAATTTTCATTACTCCACTTTGAATAAAAGTTTTATATCCATTTGTGTCTAACACTCCTAGAGAAATAAGATTTTTTCTGAGTTCAGGCACATGTCTTACATCAGTTAAGATTTTAATTGTCCCATCAAACATTTTAATATGGATGCTTCCAATTCCGACAACATTACATGAGACATCATTGCCCATGTAAACAACTCCATCATTGATTGAATTATAAGATTTAAACCACTCTTTATGAATGCACATGTGATTGGACGCACCAAAATCTAATAGCCAATGTTGATCATGATTTGAAAAATTAACTGATAAAACTTCATCACTTATACCTAAACCGGATGCCGAACCTGTATCTGTCGTGTTTGCTTCTTTATTTTTTGTTGAAGAGTCTCCTTTGGATGTTTGTTGTCTCTTCCAATAGTCCTTCCTCAAATTTCCTGATTTGCCGCAAAACCAGCATTTTAGCTTACTCTTCTTCCCTTTCGATTTTGATCGAGAGTTGTTTTTATGACTGAAGAATTTTTCTTTAGATCGACCTCTAACCATCATTGCTTCTAATGTAGAGGTTTCTAAATTTGACATTTTTCTGGTTTCTTTAGATAGCAAAACTCCAACAACATCATCAAATTCAAGGGTTTCTGATGAACTAAGACTTATAGAAGTAACAAAATTATCCCGTGACTCAGGCAAAGAGCATAATAAAGTTACATCTTTATATTTTAAATAAAATTTTACTTATATGCTATCTAACTGCACCAAGAGAGTATTAAAATTATTAAAATTATCGATTATTTTTGTACCTTCCTTCATGCGCAAGCTGTACAACTGTATTTTCAGAAGAATCCTATTTGTTAAGGATTTAGTCATGTACAGTTTTTCTAGCTTTGTCCATAGACCAGCGATTGTTTTCTCTGACACGATGTTAAATAAAAAATCATTCGCTAAACACAATCGTATGTTTCTTAGTGCTCTATCATCGATGTCACTCCATTCTTCATCTGTCATAGTGAAAGGTTGTTTGGATATTCCCAAAAGTGCCTTCGCCACACCTTGTTGTACGAGTAAATCGTGCATCTTGACTTTCCAGATTTCAAAGTTATTCCTCCCATTAAAATTCTCGATCTCAAATCGAGCACTTTGATTTTTTTTCCATATTAACAACAAAAACAACACCTCACGAGCTATTTTGTCCCATTAAATCTTCTCACTATTTGCGTAAATCAATAAGTTTCAAAATATTCAAATAGAAGACTTGGCAAAAAACCTTTGAAAAAAAATGGATTATACCTTCTATAAGCAAGATGCTGCCCATGGTCTCGCCCCGTCAACCTCATCCTCCATTCACCCGCAGTGGATCAAATTCAAATGCAGCCTCCACAAAAACATTCAACTGCATACGGGTTCTCTATTCAAACCTTTCAACGCAGATGAGAAAGGGGGCGCTCCAAGGTTCCAGAGTTGATTTAGGCAAGCACAAATAAATCGAACAATGGTATTGCAATCCCACGGCTCTGCACGTATTGCAATCCCATGGCTCTTCCTTCCGCTGCATCAAAAAAGGATCATACGTATATGGTAATCGTAATCCTCTGGCTTGATAATCCTTTTAGTTGTTCAGAACCGTAGCCTGTCTTAGACTGCACTGAATGCCCGAGTGGCAACTGCGGCGTAACCCACTTAAATAGGTTTCTTTTCTCTTCTTTTAAACCAACGTGAGCGCCCATCTCTGTGTGAAATTTCAATGCACATGAGCCCAGAATTGGATCCGGTGCGTAATTAACATCTCTGATTCAGAAAATAGCCGAGATTGTTTTGTGATTTGTAAAAGTAGAGAACGTCTCACACATCGCTCCTTAGGTAGGCAACGCTCTCACGATCTTCAAAGTCACAGGATCAACAAACTCAGCCTCTGCAGTGAACAACACACTCTTGCAATCTCGCACATGAAGCCTCCCATGCATACGCAGAGTTTGCACCAGCTCAAGCGCTCCTCACCAGGGAGCGTATACAACTACCTATGATACCAATTGCTAGAGTATGCACAGCAGAAAGCTTAATAATTTCACATACACAGCAAAAAATAGAGACAGAATTTAACGTGGTTCACTCAACCAATCTGGGCTACATCCACCAAATAGAGGTATCAGCTTTCCTATTATTCAACGAGAGAATACAACAATAGATTTATCACATCTGCACTTCCTCTTCCTTCATCCCTCATATGTTTTTCCTCTATGGGCTTACAATTTATAGATGTAGAAGAAAAACTGAATATTAAATTCAATTTCATCCTATTACAAAAAAATAGGATTGATATCTCATCTTCAGGATTTGATGCCTTCAGATTTGGAACAAATCCTATTGTTAGCATTATCCATGAGATTTTATCCAAAATAATATGCAAAATCTCAAGAAATACCTGCCATTTTTAAACTATGAAGGCATCTCTCCCAAATGTTAGTGCAATCACCTATAAAATATAACTCCGCATCATTCATCCAAGTAGAGTATAACTGCCTTCATAGTTTAAAAGTGGATATGGGACATGTAAAAAAAAAAATTATGATGTAGATGCCGAATGATCTCTTTCGGCAGTAGATGGTCACCATGAAAACGATATATGGGGTCGATCCCAATTTCTGTAGACCTGCTTGAGCTTATCTCCTAACAGATATTTTCAAAAATCCCCTCCATAGATCATATCTGCTGGATTTATGTTTCAATCTAATGCATGGTAGAGAGAAATCATCACGATAAATGAAGAAAATGGAGCTCAAAGGACATTATTTTTTAGCATAAGAGTTTGACGGCCTCGACGTGGGATTTGGGACGAAAATACGTGGCATCTGAGAGAAATAAAATGACCCATCTAGTAACAAATGGGATTATCCCTTTTATGCGATTCTCAGAAATACCTAATATGGTTTCCTCTGTGATCGCATGGGTTATGAATCTGGTTTTGGAATATATATTCTCATAAGCAAAAACTAGGCTGGAAAAATTACTGACCGTTTTCATTATAGATACCCAACGACCGATCATTGGCATTTGCGGCGATACCGTAAATAGAAGTTAGAAGAAAAAGCTCGGGAAGTTTGTAGACTCGTCGTAGCATTTGGAGGTCAATAACTTGAGGAGCTTCGTAGCAGGCGTTTGGTGAGCACTTGTGCTTGCTTCGGCCCTGGTAATGGTGGGGCCGAAGGTTTGAGGACGATATCTTCTGGTGCTATGGTAGGAATCTTGCCCAGAATCTGGAGGAAGCTTGCTTAGAATAAACTTGCCCAGAATTTGTAGGAGTTTGTGTCAATGGTTTGTGGGGTGCTGGACTTGGTGTATTATCATAGGATAATCTACCACACTGAGTTTTATTATGGGTAACTTTCTGTGGCGTCGTGTTCCAGACATTATACACCTCAACTCGAGACAGAATAATGGCGACTTGGATAACATTCTCTCGATGATATGGGGTAAATGGTTGAACCCCATCCCATTGAAAAAGCCCTGTAAAAGTGCCAAGATTCAGATCTGTAAACATTGGTGGGACATCAGTGGGTGCATGTGCTGCTGCTATGGATAGTTGCTGTGGACTTACTGGTGAGATCGTGTTGGGTGTGATAGTGGCACCTCTGGTTTTTTTTTTTTCTTCTAGAGGGGTTCTTCTGGGCGGTTGGCTTACAGGTCGGCCATGCTCTAATTTTACCGGGGACAATTTCTCGGTTTCCGATAATCATCCGATTATCGGGAATGTTTTTGAATTTTTGAGGTGGGAGTAGGTGAGATTTACAGCCCGTGGGTGGGCAGTGTGTACTCTAGGTGATCTCTCTTTAATATAATATGGGTTTTTATTAGCCAGTTTTTTCTTTGTGGGAAAGACGAAGGTACACTTTATAGTTGGATCTTTGTGTCACTTTCTCTTTTTATCCATCATTAAATTTTCTTCTTATTTGGGTGGCGTCTCCTCTTGGGCATTATGTGTCGCTATACTTGTGCATTTAATTGGACTTTGTTCCTTGTATTCTGACGGTGTGGTGTGTCGGGATCTTCTCTCAGCCTTTATGTGTTAGTAGACTTGTGCATTTAATTGGACTTTATTCTTTGTATTCCGATAGTGTGGTGTGTCGGGATCTTCCCGCGGGGTTGTACTGATGGTAGATTTGGAGTCTTTTCTCGCTGAGATGGATGCATACCCACACTCCAACGCGTATGTGCATGCGATTGAGGTGGCGAAAGATCATGGTTTACTATCCTTGAACTCTGTTCACCATGCACTAAATTCATCATTGGGGGTCGGAACATCACTGCGGGAGGTTTCTACATAGGCTGGTGCAGGGAAAGACTTATCCTCTTCTGGTCTGAATTGCACTACTCAAGGGGCCAGTCTTGGTCACTCCACTCACCAAAGGAAGCCCTTCAAGCCATCGACAGAGGGGAAGACTTTTGAGTTTTGGCGCTGATTTCATTTGGGATCGCACCACGAGCTTACAATCTCGAGTGTTGGTGGGATGTTGGGTTTTTGCGCGAGATACAGATTTGGACAAGTCTTAGTGGATTTCGGTGGCCTGGTCGAAGCTTTTAGGTTATCCACCCAAGCTCTGTTTGCTTCAGAAGGGGTGGTACAATTTCCATTTCATGGACTTGGGCAATGTGGGATAGGTTCTACGACGAACTTGGGTTGTGGGGAGGTGTTTCCTAGATTTACATCATTGGTACACCAGATTTAACCCTACAAGCAACACACCCCAAAATCATTTGGTGTGGGTCAAGCTATAAGGTCTCCCACTGGAGTTTTGGATGTTGCAGATTCTATATGTTGTTGGAAACTGCATTGGGAAATGCAGCTATGTTGACCCCAAATCCCTGGGCATACATGATAAATACATGCCCTGGATTCTCATTGAATTATCCTTTGTGCGTGCTTTGCCTCCTTTCATTGACCTGGTTTGGGAGAAGCAGCAACACAAACAAATACTTGACTACTGGAGGGTTCCTTTCAGATGTCATCGGTGCCACTGGAATGGGCATTTACGTCACTCTTGTCTGATGGGGTTGGATGGGAAGCATACTCTGCAGGATTTGGCTCCAAGATGGCCTTCGGTCGCTGACTCAGCTCGCTAGACGAAGATTGATCCTCCATCGCCTACCACTCCGACTGGGAATAATCTATGTGGTAAGTCCTCTACTACTCCCCAAACTGTCCCTTTTGCTATTGATGATGTTGAGGTCGAGGTAATTGGGTCGTTTTTACATGCAGGATGTAGGCCTATATGTTGGTCCCTCTCTCTTAAAAATGGTGGGAAGACACGAGCTTGGCGCAGTTACCCTCCGCCGCCTCCTCATGGTATCTCCCAAACCCCCATCGTCCCTCTGAATACCATGCAGTTTGGGGACGGACGTTCTCGGGTTGTGGACGTTACGGGTCTTGATCCTCGGTCACCCTCTCCACCTTGTGATGCTCCTATGGATGGCCATTCTTCTCTTCCTCCGACGTCCCCTCCCGTTCTCAAGCCATTGTCCTATCGTCATAATTTTGTGGGCAGTGACCTCAGGTTCATCCTTCATAACTTGGAGGCTGACCTTGTGCCACTGGCGGTTTATTTTGATCGCCCTGCTTCTCCGATTTCCATCATATGTCCGACGTCTGTCTCCAATGTCACCATTAGAAAGGGTAAAGGTTCTCCTCGGCTTAAAAAGAAATCCTTGGCATCTGGGATCTCTTACCCTCATATTTTTTCTAGAAACTTTTGGAATATTCCTATTACACTGGCTATTGATAAGGTGGTATCATTATGACGGGTCATGTCAGGGGCCACAGGAACCGGATTCACCTTATAAATATCTACGCTCCTTATCGGGAGAGGGAACGTTTTTGGAGAAGGATGGAATCCAGTGGGATTTTATCACTTCGGAACTCTATTATTGCAGGTGATATAAATTTTACCTTGGAGGTGGATAAAAATCGAGGATTTGGGCGTAGCCTCGACCCTCTTTCTGATTATCTGGAGGATATGCTTAGGCGCTTGCAACTCATAGACTATAAGCCTATGGAGGCTTGTCCTATGTGGTATAATGGTCGCCCGGCACATGACTTCATTGCAAAGAACATTGATAGAATTTTTATCAAGGAAGATCTTTTGGAGAATATGAGGGTCAATTTTTGGGTGGAAGCATTACACATCTTTGACCATAGACCGATAATGATGGAATGGTGGTTTGAAGGGATGTTAAAGGGATGCTCGTTCAAATTCAACATAACTTGGCTAGAGGATAGTGAATTTAATGAGATGGTAAGGCAGTTTTTGCATTCTCACAAGTGGGAGGCAGGAATATCAATTATGGATTTCCTGTCAGACACTTTAAGAGAACTAAAAAGGAAAGTTTGGTATTGAGATATTATTAAAAAATGCAGGATTCTTTGAGACCTGATGGAGATCGTCTGGGAAACTGAGTATCTTTGAAAACATAGATAGGGGACAGAATGCCACGGAGGCATGAAACATACTTAAATATTTGGAGGAGGAGAACCATACAGGAGAAGACATGGAGGTTGAAAAGTCGAGCCATATAGCTCAATGAGGGTGACAAGAATACAAAAATTTCCATAATTATGCAAATGGACGGAAGATCCATAATGCAATTTGGAAGATGGAAATAGACGGGTACACTTCCAATACCACTGAAAGAATCCAATGGGGAGCAGTTAAAATTTTCGAAAATCTTTATAAGGCCCAGGGGGTCGATTATGTGGAAGACCAGTTGTGGGCTACTGAGGATAACTCGACTATGTTCAATATGGAGGATAACCTGAGACTTAATCATGTAGGAGGAGCGCTTCATTCCTTTTCCTTAGACAAGATCCCGGATCTGGACGGGTGGATGCCCAAATTTTTCTTACATTTCTCTGATGTGCTGCTACATGATATTAATGATATGGTGGAAGAAGCTCGTATTTCGAGACATGTTCATAGGCCATAAAGTCCACTTTCCTGACACTGATTCCTAAGAAAAAGGGTATGAAGAACTTTGAGGATTACCGACCTATTTCCCTTTGCAACACATTATATAAGATAATCGCCAAAGTCATTGTTGGCAAAATAAAAAGTGTCCTCTCAAACCATATCACTAGAGAACCGTCTGGGTTTCTCAACAATCGAATCATTCATGACATTGTCGCTTTGACTCAGGAGATTCTTCACACTATTCACAGTCACCATATGGAAGTTCTCGTCATGAAGGTTGACCTGAGAAAATTTTATGACATAGTTGATTGGGTTTTTTTGGGGATTATATTAAACAAAATTGGCATGGACAGAGAGGTAATTGAATAGATTATGGGGTGCATTTCAAATGTACATATGGTTGTAATCATTAATGGGAATGCCTCAAATTTTTTTAGAGCTGGTAGAGGGTTGAGACAAGGTTACACCCTCTCTCCCCTCTTATTCATATTGGTGATGGATGATCTAAGAATCAAGATAAAAAGAAGTTGCGAAGGGGGCCCACTTTCAAGGGATCAAGATCAATACCCTTAGCGATATTACAAACATTTTTTTCGTAAACGACATCCTGATTTTTGGCATGCTTATTCTCGAGATGTGGAATAACCTCAGGACCATATTCCAAATATTCTGTGAGGCGTCTGGTATGCTCATCAATGAAGGGAAGTCATGTCTGATATTTGCTAAGGGGGACAGGGCGACCATTGAATAGGTTGGTGAGATTTTCAATTTCCGTATTGGACACATTGAGGAGGGTATCACATATCTGGAATTTAGACTTAAGCCTACAATATACCGAGTGGCGGACTGACAGCGGCTCACTGACAAATATAGGAGGAGGGTTAATGGATGGACTACAAGGTGGCTATAGAGAGGAGGTAAAATGGTTCTGGTACAAGCTGTTCTCCAGCAACTCTCGGTTTACTGGGCACACCTCTTCCTTATCCCCAAGGTGATTATTTCCAGAATTAAGTCTATTATGGCCAAATTTATTTGGGAGGGGGGTCGGGATAATGGGAAGTATCATTTGACAAAATGGGAGCATATAACTAAGCCCAAGGACCAAGGGGGGTGGGGCATTCTGGATATTAATATATTTGGAAAAGAATTGCTCATTAAATTCATCTGGTGATGCCTCCGTACTCCGGGGTGTGGAGAGATATCATTAGATATAAGTACATTCCCAACCACACATTGGAATCTATCTTTCTGGTCAAGTGGGAAAATAGGGGAATTAAGTCATATATCTGGTCGGGTTTTCGAAGGATATGGCCAATCCTCACAAATCAATTGAAATGGTCTTTCGGCAATGAAAGGAAAATCCTGATTGGGGTTGGAGGTACAAGAGGGAAATATGGCAATTTCTCTATCAACGTCGAGCTCAATAACATCCTTCAAAGCAAAGGCTTTTTGTACATTGCACAAATTATCAAAGAGTGGCAGGAGGAGGTACCGATTTGGTTTGGCCCAGAGGATTTACATATTATAGGACAATAGGCAAAGGAATGGGGGATGTTCACTAAGGGACTCAAGCTTACGAGCCTCTGTCATAACAAAAGGGGAGACTACTTGACCTGGGGTGGACATTTATATACAGGAAACATCAGATCGAGGGACACTTATAAAATGATGATCTCACAAAGAGGCGAGCCCAGGGAGAAATGATGGTTTACAGAGATATGGAGGACCAAAGCACATCATTTTCTTATGGTTAGTTTGGAAGAATAAGAATTTAACCTGGTGGAACTTAAAGAAACAAGGAAGGATCAGTTCAGGATGGTGATGTTTATGCAAGTGTGTTGATGAGGATAATGATCATCTTTTTTATCAGTGCATTTTTTCCAGGGACATATGGGGTCTTCCGTGTGTCAAGTTTAAGTTTCTTGATCAGGTTTTCACAATAGTCCAAGATTGTTACAATTGGTGATCTGCAAAAGGAGTTAAATTCAGACACATCCCAATTTTAACACACTGGCAAATTTGGTGGTGCAGAAATAAGGGGACATTTGATGATAAGGTTTTTTCACCAAAATGGGCCGCATAATAGATTCTCTTGTCATGGAGTGGTTTGAAGATTATGGATGGACCACCAAGGGATCTATCTCATCATCTTAGACCAATGGAAATGCACTATCCTATTGGTTTCTTCGACGGGGTGACTCAGCAACATAGATGTGGTTACGGTGCTTGGTTAATGATCTCTCCATTTTGTTTGTATAAGATACATTGGTTTGGAGGTATGGGTACCAATGCACGGGCGAAGGTGATGCCATTATGGGGGCTCCTTTGGTTCACCAAACATCTCTACATAGATAAGTTATGGGTCTTAGGGAACTCCAAAGTGCTCATAGACCATTTGAACCATCGTAATAATTTTTCTCCGGGGAATCTTACATACTGGATGGAGAGGATAAGAGAACTTAGTAGGGCTTTCTCTGACATATCCTACACCCACATCTTTTGGGAGAAAAATGATACAGCTGATAGAATATCAAAAGAAGGACTCAGGGGGGGTGTTTGGAGAAATGCACTATGTTCTAACTGATGCCTTTGGGAATGGGGAAAAGGGCATGGTTAGATTTTTCTAAATATGTTTTTGATCTGGATACTCACAGGACTATTTTGGGTTACTGTTTGGGTCTTGTTGGCCCACGATGATGGGCACACGGTCCACTGCCTCCAGATTTGGGGCATCCATGGTTACTACATGTTCTGTAATGGATGGCGATCTTCAAGGTAGTTTTTTTTTATGTATTTTTTGTTTTTGACATCCCCGGGTGATGACTTGAACTTTGTTGTAGCCCTGCTTCTTGATGAGGCATTTGAGTTTTCGCTGACTCTGTTCACTATGTTGACATTACTGAACTTCTTGGACATTGTGTAACTGAAAGTACTTACTGGAAATGTTTTAATACTGCACTAGTATAGTATATAAACCAAATGTTTTTTCTCTCTCTGAAAAATGATCCCTTCAATTTATCATCTTATCCAACTTTTAAACACGCATGTAGTGTTAATTTTTAAAAATATTTTCCCTATACAATCTTCTGCCATAATCCATCACCCGAAATGGCATGCAAGATTTTTTTTGTAAGAAGTGCCCAACCAAAAGACTCCTTAATTTTTAAACCCCAACCACCCGACTCCTTCTGATTGGAGATCTCTTCTAGTTGCACCAGATGATATTTATGACCCTCCTTTGCACCAAACCAAGGGAAGTTTGTGATGATGATGTCTATATGTTTTACAATAGCCTTGGGAACTAGATATAAATGCATCCAAAATATAGATATCTTCTAAAGAACCATAGATAGTCATATATGTGACCAGGTCAATAATCTGTCTTCAAACTTTTTTATTAACCATTTCCAATCTGAAATGACTATTTGTTTGGTTTCATCTAGAAGCCAAGGTATGTGAAACAAACCTCCAGAGGGAAGGAAACCACCAAAAAGATGTTAGCAATATCCATATCCCTAGCTCGTTGGATGAGTGGATGAACATAACTTAAAATAGATCATAAATAAACCATAGGTCCTTCCAAAAAAAATTGGAATAGATTTTCCCATTATTCTATGGAGACCTTTCCAAATCGTAAAACGTTATCAACAATCATAAGGTAGGATATCGATCCCTTTTTTTTGCGTTCAAGGCCCATGTATAGTCCACAAATCTTCGCCAAAATTATACACCTACTAATCTATTTGGTGAATAACATAAATAATAAAGGAGAGAGTGAGCATCCCTCTCATCGGTGAATAACATAAATAGTAAAGGAGAGAGTGAGCAACCCTGTCAGAAACCCTTGAAAGCCCAAAAAAAGGGGATGGAATTCCATTTATCAAGACTACATAGATGACTGAAGAGACTTGTTCTTGCCATTCTGAAATAAAATAACCACATAATATTTCAATGCCAAATCTATCAAATTTTTAGATATTTTATATTTATAACCTCCTTTTAATTGCACCTAGGGATCCTATAAAATATATATTATAATTTTTAAAAATTTATTATAATTTGTTTTAATTTAATAAAAGTTTGATATTAAAATATTTTAAGTTAATATTCTAAATCATCTTAAATTCATTTTAACTCCAGATCTATCAAGCTTCTAAAGGGATCAAATCTTAGGAAGTGAAAACCTTTCCTTAAGTTTTTTTCACCTCTATATATTTGATCCCTTTCAATACTTGATAGATGCAGAGTTAAGATGGATCTAGGCTAGTTGTAAGAAAATTGAGAGTAAACAAAATTTTATAAATAATAGATGGTTAGAATGGATTTCAATGTCAATTTATTTTCATTGTCACAAAATTATAATGTGTTTACCTTTCTTAATCATCTCAATCCATTCCTCCCTTAAATTCCAAACTATTGTGATTAGTTTTCCTTTTGTTTTTTTATTATGTTCCCTTTTCTCTTTTTCTGAAGGGATTTGAGAGTTTTTCAAGCTCTTATAAATTGCTACTTCTTCCTTAACCTAGTTGGCAAAACTTACCAATTTCATTAGGGTGTTCAAGGAGATTTTACTTCCTCCTTCAGGTGCAACCCTGACTTTGCTAATTCGGGAGGATGTCAAGTAGTAAGAGGAGACTTGAGGTGACATAGAGGGAGATAGTATTGTTTGGGATTGTTTTAGAGAGGGGATCTATGAGGACACTAGAGACTCCTTGTTGATCAAATTATGTGCTTCCTTTCTCCATCCCACCAAGTGAGTTTTTGATGATATTTCTTTTATTTCCCTATATTTTATATTTTAGTATATTGGGTAGAAATGTTCCCTATTTTAGAAGAAGCCCTACTTCCATTGTCCAACTTTTGGGTCCAAGTATAGTCTTTGGATACAATATTGATTTATATAGAAATACACATGCTAAATTCCATATCTACACTAGTTGTTCAAAGCACAATAGGGTTCCTATAGGTAAAAAATCATGTTAGGATAAGTACATATGCACATATATGTGGTGAATCTGTTGGTATTTTCTCTCCTCATCTTTTAAAATGAAAATTTCCAAAATCACTTCCAATATCACTTACGGAATCATATCCCCAAAAATGTAAAAGGAGGTTAGGAAGTCTTACATAGACAATTTCCTTAAATATATATTCTAAATAGGGTTCAAAGGTTGGAGTGTAGGGCTTCAAGTAAAGAGTAGAGTTTCCACTAAGCCCCATACTAGAATTCGGTAATCAATATTTGTCCTCAACTTCGTCAAATTATACTATGAAGAATTCCTTGGAACAAGGGTAAATACATTCTTCTTCCTTGATTTATAGCAAGTTCCAAGTATAGGGAATCCACTGGTGAAGATCAACAAGATTTGGCCAGATGCCATTGAGTTTGTAGATCAATCAATTTCCTTTCTAGAATATTCACTACTCAACTACATCCTTTACCATAATTATGGAAACAAAAAGAGCTTCATTGAACCTATGGAATATTAGGGAAATATATGACATCTACTTGAAAGGTATCATCCTTCAAGGAGATATAAGGAGACTTAGCTCTTTTAGAAGATGAAGATCTCAAAGTGATCTAGGTGTTGAAGGTGTCAAGATAACTAGAATAGAAGAGGATGTCATCACGCTAAAGTAATAAATTGATGATGAGCAATGATTTAGCATGCTCAAAGAGGAATTGTGCAGCAACAATGAAGAATGGGAGAGACGAGAGCTTCATGGAGGAAAAAAATAGGAAATCTTCTACAATAATGCTAATAGTTACGAGAAACCCCAGTCATCCCCATAAAGAGGTTGAGAGCATCACTCCACCTAGATATAAATATCGTAGCCAATAGATTATAATTCTTCATATTAGTGATTTGTCTAAAAATTTGTAAACTTATTTATAGGATAAACCTAGAGGTAAACAGGGTTTTCCATTGGTTTATTTTGGATATTGAACTTTAAAAAGGGAAGACAGTGAGTTAGAATTTGTGAATATTTTGTGTTTCTTTTTTTAGATTTTTGAAATTGGGTAAAATGTCAAGTAATTAGAGGAGAATTGAGGTGCCACAGAAGGAGAGAGTATTTTTTGGGATGGTTTTGGATAGGGGGTCTATGAGGACAGTAGAGACTCCTTGTTGATCAAATTATGTGCTTCCTTGCTCTATCCCACCAAGTGGGTTTGTGATCATATTTATTTAATTTCCATACATTTAATATTTTAGTATATTGGGTAGAAATGTACCCTATTTGAGAGGAATACATACTTCCAAAAGTGACTTATTGGGTCCAATTATAGTATTTCCTAGATACAATATTGATTTCTATAGAAATACACTTGCTAAAATTCCATATATGCACTAAGTTGCGAACAATATAGGTCTTATAGGTAAAAAACCAAGCTAGGATAAGTACATATGCACATATATTTGGTGAATCTATTAGGATGTCTCCTCCTCACCTTTTAAAGTGAAATTTTGCTAAAGCATTCCAATATCACTTGATAAGTGATATCCCCATAAATGTAAATAGAGGCTAGGAAAAATTGTATAGACAAGTTCCTTAAAGAGAGAGAGTTTGAAGAGGGTTTAAAGGTTTGAGACTAGGGATTCAACTGAAAAGTGGAGTTTCCCCAAAGCATCATACTAGAATTCAAGATTCAATATCTATCCCCAGCTTCATCAAATAATACTATGGAGAATTCCTTGGCACAAGGGTAAATATATACTTCTTCCTTGATTTATATCTTATAAGTGTAGGGAATACATTGGTGAATATCTGCAATATTTGGCCAAATTCCATTGAGTTTTTAGATCAATTTGTTTTATTTCTAGAATATTCACTACATATCTACATCATTTTACATAGTTATGGAAAAAAATAGCTTAATTTAACATATGGAATATTGGGGAAATCTATAAGGTCTCCTTGAATGGTTGCATCCTTCAAGGAGAGACAAGGATACCTATATCTTTTGGAAGATGAAGCATCTCAAAGTGATATAGGAGCTGAAGGTGCCAAGAGAACTTAAATAGAAGAGGATATCATCAAGCTAAGGAATAAACTGATGAAGAGTAAGGATATAGCATGGTTGAAGAGGAATTGTGCAATGACAATGAAGAATGGGGGAGAAGAGACCTTATGGAGGAGAAAAATAGGGCATTTGCTACAATAATGCTAATAGCTACAAGAAACCCCAATCAACACCCACTAGGATATTGAGAGCACTATTCCATGTGGAAATATATATATTATCCAATAGATTGTACTTATGTACATTAGTTAGTAGTATACAAATTTGTAAATTTATTTCTAGGAGAAACCTAGAGGTAAAGAGGGTTTGCTGTTAGTTTATTTGGGATATTTATCTTTCAAAATGGAGGAAAATGAGTTATAAATTGTAAACATTTTGTGATTTTTTTTTTGGAAATTTTAAGAAAAGCCTTGTGGGGTAACCCAAGTGATGATTATCCATGTTCATGAATTGAATCCCTAGCCTAAACTCATCGATTTATACTAGTGTGCCTAACCCAAGGGATTCAAATAAAACACTAGTTGGTACAAAACTACACAAATTCTCAGCAAAATTAGTGACAATAGATTGAGCTACCCCTTAAGATATCATTTTTGAGAGTTTATACTTTTGTATTTCATATTTTAAATTCATAAATACTTCTACAAAATGTAATGGAAAATTGTGAGCACGTTGAAGCTAATTTAGCACAAGCATGAATTATTGAAGTAGGAATGTGAAGAGTTTATGTTAAGCACAAGCAGTAAAGTGTAACAACAGAAGGATACTTGAGCATTCATAACCAAAATCATAGGAGATAATGTGATAGATTGAGTATGATCAAGTGGAAATTGTTGATGTTGATCCAATCATTGAAGAAAGAGTGATTGGTCAAATTTGATCAACCTAGTCAAACTTTATCACCATTCTTTTACAACCAACAACAAAAATAGGACATGAATTGGATTTCATACAACCGACATGGATAAAGTAATTATTGATGATTAATGGCTTAGTCAAATTGTATCATTGGTCTATAAATCTATTATAAAGTTTGACCTATCTTAGATTGAAGCTAATCACTGAGTTATTTGTAGTTGATATGTAAGACTCCTTATCACTCTACATATTCTATTTAAAATCATTTATGATAATTACCTTAGAAATTTTGTTATCTTAAAGGACTTCTCCTCCACTAGCTAAGAAACAACATTTATACTCCAACTTCTTTCAAGCCTAAGGAAAATTTTACTAATGGTTGAAGCAATGATAAGAAGCCTATCATTCTTCAAATTAATTAACTTGTGCTTCTACATTAATTACCTAATCATGGTAATAGTCTTATGGGTGGGAACCTAGCCCCAAACCTCATAGCTATATAGAATCACTATGGTAACAAGGGTATTGAGTAGGACCTTCTTTTTTTCTTTAAACAAAAATAATGTACATTTACAATTGTTCTCAAGATGAAAATATGGTTTCGAACCTCCATTGGTTATTATTTAACCATTTTAGTTTCAATTTAACTTGTGATGAAATCAATTCAAAGATACTTATGAAAATGGACCTCTTCCATGTTGTTAATATCATAAACTAATTTTCAGTATGTGATGTGTTTCAATTTTATAATCATTACCTCTTTTGTATTTGTATTTACAAACATCCCATAGTTGGTGTGAAACCATGGATAAATTTAAGTTACCCATCAAGGTCGAAGTGGCTCCTTGCTAAGAGGAAAATATTTAGGGTCCCACTGTACCTCCCTTAGTTAAGGGAATAATCCATTATGTAATGTATAATGACCATATTTGTTAAATATGTTCCAATATGTAGTTAAAGTGTGTTATAAATAAATCTAAGGTGGCCTCATTAAAGAAGGCCCACTAAGTAGTTCATGTAGCCTCATTAATGAAGACCCACTAGGTGTCTATGGTTTTACATAGATAAAAACCATTTATAACAGTTGAATACATTTAATCAAGTGTAAAGTGATTAATATTGTTTGGAGTTCTATTCAATTGAATATGTATCGATCAAAGAGGCAAGTGATCATTGTTTGATATTCAAGATATCAATACAAGTTTTCTTATTATTGTCACTTCAATACTTTGGTTTTGTTTTATTTTCTTTTTGTAATTACATGATTTCAATATTTATTTTAATTTTCAAATTTATATATGAAGGTACACCACAAGTGGTATTGAAATACTTTCTTATTTCATCACACACCTAATTTGTAGAGAAATTATTTTTATGCTAGATGTTGGAAGCTCTAATACCAATCGTTCGGAGCTTATCAATACTGAAAGGGGGGGGGGGTGGTTGTGAATCAATATTATCTTGTGGATAAAAAAATTATACATTTTCCCTTTTCTTAAAAAATAACTAAATCATATATTAATTAGAATTGCAATATACAACAATAGATAACACATGATCATAAGCATGAACAACAATCAACACAAGTAAAATTAAACCATGAGCAAAAACACATCAATACACACATGAGACACTAGATGGAGTAAGGTGGAAACCCTTATAGGAGAAAAACCACCATCTATTTTGTTCTACTTTGTCTTATTTTCATTAATAAATATCTTCTTTTACATCATCATGAACTGGCCACAACCATCGTGCAAGCCTTGACTTATTATGCATGTGAGAAACCACTCTCTCTAGGCGACTACTTGGCAGAAGCCACCACTTCCACAACTATGCAGACCACCACCTACTACAAGCCCCAACCTATTGGAGGCCACTAGCTCCAATAGTTTATCCAGCCATCACTGGAAGGATGACACCGCTCCATGAACAAGCCACCACTCACTACATTGAAGGCCCCAACCCTCAGATTCTTGTGGACCACATTTCATGCATTTTAAAACTATATCTACCTACAATAAAAGTTGTTCAATAATGTGGACCTTGTTTCATGAATTTTCATATTAGATCCACAAAGTCTTCCTTTTTCAACCCAAACTCAATCTGCAATACAAATTCTGCCACAAACACTCTGCATAATAATAACAAAAAAATCATTTTTTTGTAATAACACACTCAACATAATATCAAATCCTCATATCAATAATATAACATAACGACAAACCACAACAGTAGCATACATATTAACATTGTATCCATACAAAAAAATGGCAATACACGACGATACATATTACATAGCTAAAAAAATACAAAATATGCTAACAACATCAATATAATCTCTGCAAACCATCTACTATAGTACCAACAAGACTATGCTAATATCAACACATGAACCAACGACAACATATGAACTTTGATCACAACCTGCAAGACAAATATACTCATCCAATATCGATAGATGCTTTGCTATAACAATCTCATTGTCTTTTTATCCACATGTATGAATATTATCATTACATTACAATACGAGTGTATTCTTTGCACATGATATATTCATTAGGATCTAATCTCCCTCTCTCTCTATCCAACCCCTCTTCTAAAAAATTGTTCTCATATAAATAAAAAATTCTGGAATGATTAAACAAAAATTAACATCAGGAAATGGAGAAACAATCACCCATGTTCATACATCATTGATCTCATCTGGTACATTGAATAATTTTCCCTGCATAAACCCACCATTATCTTCAATAAATGAGAGATATTTTTAAACTTAATCATGCAATTTTGATGAGGTCAAATGCCAAATTTTTGAATAGAAAATTTGAGAACGGCAAACTTTTGAATGCCAAATTTCTGAACGCCAAATTTACCAAAGCCAATTTGAGAACACCAAATTTGTGAATGCAAAATTTGTGAACACCATGTTTCTAAACACCAAATTTGCGAACGCCAAATTTGCAAATGCAAAATTTGCAAATTCCAAATTTATGAATGACAAATTTACGATTGTTGAATTTTCAAATGCCAAATTTGTGAACGCAAAATTTCTAAATGCCAAATTTATGAACAACAAATTCGATGGGAAATTATAATGGTATTTCAAACACCTATGCTCAGAACTGTTGTCAACTTCTTCAACATCTTTCCCAGCACCTGTACAACCTCTAGGCACCTATGAAACACCTATAACACTTCAGCAAACATATGATCATCATCACAATTACACAAGCCCTTCCATCCTATTGACATCAATGCCAACACAATTGGATCCATGGTTGACATTAATGTCAACACCATGTTGTAAACACTAGAGACATGTTCAATAATATTTAAACACGAAAAAAAAAATCAGCAATTAAAACTATAGTTGAGAAGAAAAAATGTAGTGAATAGAAGTGAAGTCCCTCGGGTGGAGACCCATGTACACCTTCATTGGTACTTGGTGATTATGATGGAATAATATAGAATCTATATAGTGTTTCAATGTTCCATGTTCCCATAAGTGTATCAAAATTTGTAACATAATCCCTACTATCCCTTTCCCTTACTAAGTGTAGAAGGAGGCATTTACTCTGATGACCCAACGTCCAAATTGTAGTTATGGAAATGGGGTCAAAAATTTTTTGATTCAATTCAATTTCCTAAAAAATTAAAATGGATGACATCATTGTGCTTGTCTCGTTGAGACCTTTCCAACGATATAAAAGTTTCCTCAAGCCAACTCCCATATCAAAATATATGGTCGATCAAATTTTGGCATAACCATTCTTTCCTGACTTGCCACATGACACCAACGTGGCTACCTAAGTTAGATGTCATGTCATCACCACATGGCATATTTTTACCCACTCATGCTAGGTCACAACCCCTTTTCCAAATCTTGTGCATATATATTTATATAATATAGTATAAGGGTGAAGCCCCCTTCCATACCTTGCAAATTTTCTGCAAGACCACCTCCTCTTGCCACCTCACCTAGGGGATAAAATATCAGTGGGTTCTTTCGCAATTCAAAATTGTCGAGGAAGAATAGCCAGGGTTATGTGGACTGGCACTTCATGTCACCAAGTCAAACTCTACCGGAGGGCACTTTCATCCAATTGCATGTGGTTTACCTCCTTTGTGGAACCCTTCCACAACCCATCACATCGTTTAAATATTGGGAGTTTTGTCCCAACCTCCCTTTAAAACCTCCAAGGAAAGTTTCTCTCGGTTCCATTAAACGGTGGGAAGAACATATTCCAATTCCATGGGTGAGATCATATGGGAGGTCCCCGTGATGTTATGTCATCCTAGTAATTATATCTCAACAAGATCGTCTTGGCCTCCACTTGAATTCTTCGGGGTAATTCCTTCAGGATGAAAAACTTCCTATTACTTGATGACTTTGCCCCCCATCCATTATCAAGAACTCCCCAACACTTGGTCATGGTACTTGATTGCATGGGAGCTCAAACCTCCTTGCTCCTTTGGGCCTTGAACTTCCTTACCACAACAAATGAGAATATGTGAATGTTTGTAGCTTTTGCCCGCCCTCAATGCTTGGTCACGATGGTTGAATTACATATGGGAATATTGCAATGTGAGGGTCAGGCCCTTAATACGTTAGGTCTTAGCCTCACATGGACATAAATATTGTTATAAATCTCTAAGAGTCATCCCTCCTGAGATTTTAATGTATATATATATATATATATATATATATATATATATATCACTCTCCCTCTTGATATTTTGACAAATACAAGCCCAACCCATTCAATATATATGCACATATTTGTGTGACACATGTAATATTCATTATGTCATCTCTCCTAAGATTATAATGGCTTTGAATTAGCCTATAAATATATGGTTATTTAGACATGCACACACACACACACACATATAGATATATTTATTTATGTATGTGTGTATGTGTGTATGTATGTATGTATGTATGTGTGTGTGTGTGTGTATGTGTGTATGTATGTATGTATGTATGTATGTGTGTGTGTGTATGTGTGTATGTGTGTATGTATGTATTTAAAACGGTATCCTTCATGGGCTTGATAATGCTAAAACAAGGTCTAGTAGCCAAAATTTAAATGCATAATGAAAGGGACAAAGATCTATCCATCAATTATACTTAAGCCTATTGGACCAAATTAAATCTCATGATAATTCAGACATATACAAGCCTATTAGGCTAATAATAAAAAACAAATAAGCTCATGGATGCATACAAGAATCCAATAAATTTCCTAAGACATATATAGGAAATCAACATTTATCAAACATGCAAGAAATCACATTCCATATTAGATCTCATGCGTAAGTGCCAACACATTGAATCAATACAAAAACATGATTTAAAATAGCACATCATCGCATAAGATTAACAAGTAATGTACAAAGATTGAGTATATACTTATCTTATAAAATGTCCTCAGCAACTGAGATTAGAACTTCAACTCTCCACCCAACCTTAGACACATTGTAGCCAAGCCTTTCTTATAGTAGTCACCCCTGAGCTAGATTCCAGAGCTTGAGGGTGAGTGCTTAAGGGGTTAATCAATTTTGTTAGTTGAAAAAAGGACTCCATAGGACGATCCACCTCCACCCACTAGCTACTTCATATATTCAATATCTCATAGGGGAGTCTATAGGTCCACCATATCCACCCTTCAACTACTTCAATAATAATTATGGCTCTGTCATTATATGATGAATCAAGGAATCCATAGACTTGCCTCCACCCAAAACTAAATGAGGGAAAAGGTTTATCACCTCCACCCTCAACAAATTATTTGAAACAACGGTTCCACCCAATCTTGGGAATCCACAACCCACTGTAACAACTAGAAAAAAAGTGAAGGGTCCTAAAGCACTCTCCTTACCAGGAATCCAAGGAACATGCCTCCACCCAAGTTGTCAAGGGAATCCAGAGAAAACCATCTCCACCATCCACTTTTACAAGGAACCCATAGACTAATATCCTCACCTCAGAGATATTCTTCCACCTCCCAATCCTTAACAAAAGTATTTATATACTTCATGCATTTGGTAGCAACCCAAATATTTATGTTATTATCCTCATGCGCTATGGATTTTTCTTCCTCTACAGCATAGTCATTTCCTTATCTACCATCTTCCTCATAGTTTATTCTATAGTTCTTGTTCAACAACACACCCTTGTGTTCTTGTTTTTCTTTGTGTAAAAATAGAATCCCTCAATTCATGAGAATTCCCTTAGAGAATGTTGCATTCCTGAATTCTTTGTGCTAAGGAGAAAATTCCTTATCCGTAGGTCCTTTCACTACCCTGTTACAAATTGTTTTGGTTGTGTGGGAATACACTCTTGTTTCCTGACATCCTCGAGCTTGACCACGATGGTACTATCATTTCTGAGTGGTGGTAGGGATGTTGTGCTGCTATCGCTACCCCCCCCAACCCCCCCACCCCACACACACACTTCATGTTGGTTAACTTCAACTGTCCTATAGTTTCCAATGCAAACCAACACCATTAATTTTTTTCCTTTATTCATTGTGAATTTATCCAAGGTAGGCATAGTTCCTGTATCCTCTTTCCTAGCTCCATTAACATATGTGAACATTCCAATTATAGCATCCCTACCAAAAATTCATGACTATCTTAAAACATGTCAAGCTTCCTTCAATACCAAGCAACCTCCTTCCTCAAACTCCATAATCCATGTCCCAATTCTTAGCCATTTTTAATTACAATCAAAGTATATTAAATATTTACAATGAAGGGGAATTACCCTGGGGATATCACAAACCCCTCCCCCTTGGAGGAACATTGTCCTCGGTGTTATAATTCGAACATTGTCCTCGGTGTTATAATTCTGAAAACAATGAAAATCATGCTTAGTCCCAACATAAATCATTGTGAGCTTTATAATGAATTTAACTTACAATTAGATTTTATATCTATACATTTTTCTTGCTCAGCAACTAAATAAACATGAAAATTTTCTTGGATCAACCATTTTGTGTGGCTCCTTTATGGTTTTCTTGGTGTTGTTGTCACACCAAATTTTATCTTTTTAGCTTTCCATTTCCAAGAGTGCTACAAGAATCCATCTTCCAACACTTCTTTCCCTTACGTTCCTTGTTCCTCCAACAAATAGTTCCTAGCCAATTTCTTCCTAAAACACCCCCAAATGTGCTTATGATTCCAATCAACCATGCTCATGACCCTTTTCAAAATAAAATTTATTTTATGGCATCCCCATCTCTACTTCCTAGTCCCTCAGGCAATCTGATCCCCCTTTTGTGCAATTACCCAATTTCCAAGTTCAAGCATTCCCTTCTCTGCTTCTCAGTCCCTTGGGTGATTGATTTCTTGGAAAGGGTTCCTCACGTCAAAAGGATTTCATAACCAAGTAAAGTCCATGCCTCATCACTTTCATATAGCATGCTTCATGGTACTGAGTTGGCACCATTGGGTGTTAGTGTCGCATAATGGCCCTGTTCATGAAACCTTTTCCAATGTACTATGCATTCTTTAATTTCTTTTTTTTTTCTGCTATCAATCTTGCAACCAACTCTAACCACCCAAATTTGGAAATTCCATGCTTTCCTACATCATAGCACATAAATCTCCATGAGTTTCACCATAAAGAAATTGCAACATTTAAATCATACCTCATTAACAGCTTATCCACGAGGTGACATTTGCAATTTTATTTTGGTTCCTATCAAAACAAGTAAAATTAGTTCATATAGATCAAATCATCAAAAATAAAAATATCAAATCATGTTCCTAGTTTGAAAATTTTCATGAAATCAAATGAAATATTGATACTTATATTGAATTTCTCTTTGCTTCTTTGTTACCCTGCGAATATGGGCACTACAAATCTCAATAGTATTTTTTTCGACAATATATTATCATCGAGAATCTAGATGCTATCATGCCTCCACCCAAAAATAGTACACAGAACACGAGCCCACACAGTCCCATACTTTCCTATATCAAACACATTACATAACACTTGGGCCCAGATAGTCCCATAACTTCCTGTCCTAAACAGATTAAATAACACATATGCATATACACATAGTACACCACATTGTACATGTGGCACAATACAACCTATACAACATGAAATGTACAAATGGAACAATACAAACTGTACACCACACTGTAATTGACTACAAGCCCACAGTCTTATATCATTGGGAATCCAGAGTCCATAGTGCCTCCACCTGGCCCCCAAGAATCCATAGTGCACAATAACTCCACCCAAACATAATCAAGTGAGGGAATCCATAACACCTACAACTCCACCCCACAACTATTTTAGGGAATCTATAGTTACTGTAGCTCCACCCCACAACTAGTTAAGGGAATCGAGAACTGATGGGGCTCCACCCAAACTACAAGAATTTAGAGGCCTAATACTCTCCACCCACTTCACACATCAAGAATATAGAACCCAGTTCCTCCACCTCTCTCCTACAAGAATCCAGAGTAGATTATCCATTCCACCTTATGGTCTCCATGAGAGTCTAGAGAGCTAACCTCCACCTATTTGCAAAAGAATTAGGAATCCAGAAATTTGTACCATAACCCATACTTGGATGTGCCTCTTAGGTATCTAAACACATGCTTTGTAGCCTTACAATACAACTTAGTAGGATTTGCCATGGTTTGACTCAACTCATTAACTGCATAGCATAAGTTGGGCATTGTGTTCACTAGATACATCAAGGATCCCACAAGTTATCTATAGATGGTAGCATCTACTGCCTCTCATGAAGAAGCACTCTCCTTCCTCCAGTTTGTAGCTAGAGGTGTTTCGATAGGCTTGAAGTTCTCTGTGTGAAATATCTGAATTATTTCAGAGGAATACTTCCACTAACTCATAAACAACTCATGATCACCCTGCCATACTTCCGGCCCAAGAAAGTAATGCATCAAGCCCATGTCTTTCATCTCAAATTATCTTGCAATTTCCTCCTATCAAGAGTGGATCAACTGCTCATCCCTTGTAAGTATCAAGTCATTAACATAAAAATTAAATACAATAAACTTTCCATCTACCACAATGTGATATATATTTGCATATGATTCACTTTTGATGTAGCCCAATCCACTGAGATATGTGCCAATCCAAGTGTACCATGCTCAGGGTGCATGTTTGATACCATACATGGCTCTCATGAGTGTACACACATGTATCTCCCTATCATATATCTCAAATCCCTTTGACTGATATACGTAAATTTATTCCTCAAAAAGACCATTGAGGAAGGGAGTCTTCAAATCCATCTAGTGGATCTACCACCCTAGCTATGAAACTAATGTTAGAATGGTTCTGATTAAGGAATATCTTTCCACTAGGGAAAATGTTTCCTTATAGTCCACTCACTATACATGTGAGAATCCTTTGGCCACAAATCTAGCCTTGTACTTCTCGATGCTCCCATCAGCTGCATGCTTCACTTTTTAAATCCATATGGAACCAACCAATGAATTGTTCTCTGGTCTCGACATCACTTCCCATGCATTTTATTCATGATGTATTCATACTCCTCCACCATGGCATCAACCCACACTGGTTGAGAAATTTCTTCTTCAAATGAAGATGATTTTATCTCAATGAGTTATGTCATTATAGCCATATACCAAGTGTATATGTTTGGTGACCTCCTCTACCCTCGTATAGATGTAGGAGCTCCCACATGCTCCCATGCATCATCCACCAACCTATCAACCTCTCTGTTTCTCTTTATCCACTCCCTATAATATTATTGTTGATTGGGTGTTTCAACTCAGCCTCCTTCCTGTTCCTCCACTTGTGGCTTCTCCACAACATCCTGAAGCTTTGGCTGAGGCTCCTCCTTAGGAAATAGAAGCTCTTCCTTTGATGGGATACTTAGCTCTCACTCTAGAGAACATATCATAGTATTCTCCTCATCAAATTTTACATCTCGCCTCACTACTATCACCCTGAGTGAGGGAAAATACACTCGATAATTATGTGGCATATCTATGTATCCTACAAAGGTTCCCATATCACTTGTAGGCTCCAATTTCTTCCTGCTATCCTTTGGAGACATGAAAATACACAATAGCTACAAAAATTTAAAAATGAGATACATCTGGCTTACTCCCAAAGAAATCCTCTTCGGGTGTGGTCATGCCAAGTATTCTATGAGGACTCTTGTTCTAAAACTAAACTAAGGTGTTGCATGCTTCTTCCCATAGATGTATTGGCAGCCCTTGATCATGCAACATGGCTCTTACTACTCCCACTATGTTTTTGTTCTTCCATTAGCCACCCCATTTTGTTGTGGGTTATGGGGTGCTATCGGTTCTCTTCTAATACGCTCTTTGGCACCAAATTCCTTGAATATGTTAGATACAAATTCTCTTCCATTACCACTTCCCAGGGCTTTTAATTCCTAACCAGTATCATTTTCAACCAATGATTTGAATTCAAAAAATTTGGAAAAACTTCATCCTTCTTCCGCAGAAAGGAGATTTGACATTTTTTAGAAACATCATCAACAAAAATCACATAATACTTGTGTTTTGTTGTAGAGGATGTAGAAAATGGTCCACATACATCAGATTAGACTCGCTCCAATATTGATAAAACTATGCTATCTTGGCCCTGGAAGGTGGATTTGACATATTTCACCAATATGCATCCCTTGTAGACATCATGTTTGTCAAGGGTGCATTTCGAGAGACTGGTGGTAATCTGCTGTAGGATTTTTAAGGCCCCATGGTGTAAGTTTCCCATGCACATGTGCCAAAGTTCTCCAACATCTCAAATTTTCACACTTTCTACCTTACTACTCAATGCAACACAAACTTCAACCTGAAGTTTGTAGATATTTTTCACTCCAACTCCAATTTGTTTCACTTTCCCGGTAGATACATGTCTCAAAAAGGCTAAATTTCCCTTAATAAAAAATACATCAAAGCCTCTATCCTCCAATACAGCTACAAATATTAGGTCCTTCGTTAGCCCAAGTACATACATAACATCTTTCAAATGAAGATGGGAGCCTAACTCCTTCTTACAAATTATAGTTACAATTACTTTGGTATTGTACCTCCTATCATCACCAAGTTCTATGTGCATCTGGAGATCCATCTCCTCTAGGCTACTAAAGAATTATTTTCATCCTGTCATATGGAATGAGACACCTGAGTCTAGATATAATACACTCCCCATTATAGTACTTGCCATGCATGCAATCAGGGTGAAGTCTAATTCAAATTGTGAGGCAAGTGCTTCACCTCTTGCTCCTCCTGAAGGCTTCTTGTTAGACTTTTTGTGAAAAGTGTCCATATTCATGGCACTAAAAACATTTTATCTTTCTTATTTCCATCTTCTTCCCATTTTTTTGGCGTGAATATAGCTTTCTTTCACTTCAAGCATGTACACTCAACTAGTATATAATTGATAATTACAATGTGCATTTTCCTCCACTCCAGCTAGGAAATTTGAATTCCATGCATTTTTGGGTTGTTTTTAGGTGATTGACTAGTTTAAGTGAGAGATCATTGAGTTAACAACATTTATACTACTCAACTGATCTTCAAATGACTCAATTAATTACTTAAGCTCAGTTAACTAAGTTCAACAGAATATAACTGAACTAGATTGCTAAATTTTAGCAATCACTACATGCACAACTCTACTTCTAGCTATAACTCAAATTTACTAAGTTAGCTAGTATACAAGGCCATGCCACTCTAGCTAACTACAATCCAAGTAATCATGTTGATGTGGAAAATCAAATTTCTCAATTTGACTAAGGCACAAGTCAAATTGAGCCTTTCTTGCTACAATTTCTAACACAAATACCCTCCCATAATGCATATGGGATGACTAAAGTGTATTTAAAAGTCAAAATGCCAATACTTATGTGAATTAAATCAATGATTGCTTAGTCACTTTGTGCAGATGAAGGGTGCCCGACTCATGGAATTTCGAAGGCCATTACTTGAGTTCTCATTGTTTGTTTTGGTAAAACAAGAGCTCGCTGGAAATATATGAAAATGAAGAACATGTAGTGAGTGCTATCCAAGGCTAAAATTTCAGATATAATATCATAAAATTAAAATAACATTAATGACCAAATTCAAGCCTATTACCAAATTATTTTAAAAAAAAATTAAAATGGAAATATGAAATATCCAAAGTAAGTTAAAGTTTGGAGGGAAAAAATATAAAATAATATTTCTAAAAATGGATCTTTTTTCAGTTAAAAAAAGAGGAAAAACCTAGCCATTAATTAGTTACAAAGATAAAGACAAGATTATAAAGAGATAAAATTAGAATCAAAGAAAAAGAGAGAAAAAGTGCATACCACTCCCATTCCTTCCACAACTTTGTGAGTGTTATTAATTTAGTTTTGAAGTGATTCCCAACTTTATTGCCAGTATTTTATCATCAAAATTTATGAATTTTCTTATATGTTTATAATGCTTATCACTAAATACAATTTCCTTTTCTCTTCCAAATACCCTTATATTAATTGGTCCATGGGAGTCCAATCTCAATACCTTAGGCAAAAATACCTTTACATTTGAATTAATTATTGGGATTTTGTGAACTGATTTAGGAACTTAACATTATTCAAAAATTGAAGTTGGTAAATTATGTTTTTGACTCTCGCTCAGATATATTTTCAAGAGAACATGTCACTCGTGTTTTTGAAACTTTTAAATGAGAATTTGGAATATCGTGAATGTTTTCCTATCTTTTTAATTATTCTTAAATGAAAAAAATCAATATATGTGTGTGTGTGTGTCTCTAGACCATACTCTCCTTGTTCTATCTATTGAATTCACTTCAAATGTGACTCCCCAATATATGTGAATGGATAAGTACAGGGAATAAATCTTGAAAATATATTTTTTCATGATATCATTATTTTTATTTTCTTTTAAAATACATGGTTCACTCATAGATGCATTTTATGAATGCTTATATGTATTATATATGATTTATTTGAATATCCGAGTATGTGAAAATAATATTACAACAATATCTATAAAAACATAGAGGGAACTTGAAAACAAGCCCTGTGAGGTTAAGTCTTTTCCTTGACAAGAAAATACATCAATATTTTTTGGTCGTCATAATAGGGGGGTGATTAATTTTCAAGAAATATAATACTTTATTTTAAGGATTAGAAATTATTGAGAAACTAAAATCTCTCTTGTTCAAGTTTTATTTTTTATGGAAAAGATTTTGTAGATTTCTAGCCATATAAAAGAAGATGGGTTGAGTTCTTGAATTTTTTTTTTTAAAGAATATCAAATGGACTTCAAGATTATGGAAACTCAAGTACATGGTGATTTATTGAATACCAAGAACAATCTAATATTTAGGATAATGTGCAATCAGTGACACCATTATTGAGGATTTTGATTTTAAATAAATATTCCTAGATGATTCCATTGAAATATTCCATAGATGCATGAAGATTTGTATGGTAATGCCAATGAAGAGTTTCTTCCATGTTGTGATGAAATTATTTGTTACCTATCAATCCCGTCAAGGCTCTTACAAGCTATGGTAAAAGGAGAAGGTTCCCAAAAAAGGAAACTAATGTACAAGAGTCCCCTCAATCTCTAAGAAAATATTCATCCCTTGCCAAATATTTTGACAGAAAAGTTCCCCATGTTATTTGGAGATACTTAAGATGATGCAGAAAAAAAATTGGTTAAGCTTGATAGTGCTTATAATATTTATAATGTGGATAAAGATGATGTTTTTTGCAAATTATTTGTCTTGACTCTATAAGTAAATGCATGTGAATGGTTTTATTCATTACTACTTGGGACTATCAGAAACGAGAAAATATTATAATATTTATTTGTTGAGAAATATTTCTCAAATAAAGACTCATATTATCTTTTTTGGAAGATGGTTGAAATCTAGATGGATGAAGAAGAGACAATTAAATATTTCATTCTTAGATTTATGAAATTTATTTATGATATTCCTCAACAAATGTTCCAAACAATCTCATCATTTTTTTATCTACAATGGAAATTTTTTTCTCACAAATCTGATTTTTTATTGAAGCAAGAGAATATTTTCAATTACAAAGAGTTAATAAAGTGAATTCAAGTCATTGAAGAAAATATTCATGAAATTGATGTTGATCTCTTAAATTTTCCAATATGGTTTTGAGAAAATAAAGAGGGGAATTTAGAAGAGAAATTTGTTATAAGATATGAAAGTTTCTCTACATCATATTATGTTCATAAACTTGGAAGTGAGAACCATAATTTCTCAATTAAAGAAGAAGATCAATCACCACATCCTTCATGGAAGGGAAATTCTGACTTCTCATAGGTTCAATTTGAGAGCAATGTTGATAATAATTTTTAGGATAGATTTTATAAACTTCCATTAGATGCACCTAAACACTTCATTTGATATGGTCATAACAAAGATGGTTCTATAGGTTCGCAATGGCCACTGATATTTTATATAGAGCTAAAAGAGGAATGCCAACATGACATGATCTAGAGTTATCAGATTACATCAAAATTTCAAATATAGATTCCTCATTTCAAGTAGAGTCAAACCTAAAATAGGTATTTTCGGTATCAAGAGTAAAGGGAAATCTACAACAAGAGGGATGGACGATATTTTTTATTTTAAAAGACAAGAATATTATTTGTAAACAACAAGAAACAACCCTCAAATTATCCATTGATTCTTAACATTAATTCATTTTGCAATTTCATCATGGAAAAGTTTTTATTGCTAAATGAAGGAGTGTATTTGAAGCATTTCCAATAAAGAAAAAAAATTCAAACATGGTTGGGAGCATGCATATAAATTTATTATGCACATGGTTCCATCATATGTCTACTTATACTTGAAAGCTACTATTCGCTCCAAGTATGTTAGGGTAGGTATAATTTTATATCATTTTATTATTTCAGTCAAGATTTTATAAAAAACATTTGTCGGATTGAGATGAATCCATGGCCCAATGGAGAAGGCAGCTAGTCAAATTCAGGTGTTCTCAGCAACCCACGGAAGGTCACTATCCCACAATTGGATCCAAGTGTTGATATGCTTTCATGTCACACATCAAATAAAGTGACTCTAAAAACAACAAGATTTTAGTTAGTCTTAATGTTGCAACTCTTCTTCATGCAAGGCCAACAAGGATGGTTTCTCCTTTTGAAGAGAGAATAAAAGAAAATACATTAAAAAAAAAAAAAATTGATCATGTTCTCTTCAAATTTTGTAGGCCTATGTATTTTCTTAGTCTAACATTTTTTAGAATAAAAAATAAAGGCCATATTCCAAAGATATCATTATTACCCCCCACATATATCCATTACTTCCATTTATCTTATTTCTATTATTTCTATCATTTCTCTATTTTCTATTTTCCTAACTATATATTATTTCATGTGGAATTACCTTACATGTTCTCCCTTTTTACTTATCATTTTCCAATTTGTGCAGAAGTATTTCCACACTTCATATTCCTCCAGAGACTCCTTTCTCCACACATACCATTTATTATATTCTATACCTAACCATTTATTTTTTACTTATTTGCTTGTATGTCCATTTGTTTCTACATACACTTGTTTAATTTTATCCTTATTTACTTTTACTTTTCACACATAACTTATTTTCTAATTTCCCACATCTCACCTTCCCTTTGTTAATATTTCTCATAAATTATTTATCCTAAGTTCTTTTGGATACATATCACAAGGAAAATAAATTATTTGGACACAAATGATTGGGCAATAACTTAGCATGATGACTAGGCAATGAGGTGGTGATAACTAGCTACATAATGCAAGCAATGCAAGGTTAGATGTCTCTTTATACTTCATAAATAAATAATATAAAGAGTTCATTTATTTATAAAACATTATAAATCCCTTCATATGATGCATGTAGGACGAGTAAAGTAGATTTATAAATCAAAAGGCCAAGATTTATGTGAAGTGAATCAAGGGTTTCTTAGTCACTTTGTGAAAATCAATAGTGGTTGATTCACGAAACTTTAGAGGCCATAATTTGAGTTCCCAATGTTAATTTTCAGAAAACAAGAGCTCATTAGAAATATAGGTGAATGAAGAACATGTAAGAAGCAACGTTCAAGTTTAGAATTATATATATTAGCTTAGAAATTTTTAAAAATGATCATGACCCATTTCAGGCCTCTATTATCATTTTTTTAATGATTTATAAAAAGGGAAATATGGAATATATGAAGCAAGACCTATCTCGGAGGAAAATTTTTAATTTAATATTTCTAAAAATGGATATTTATTCGTCCATGGGGTCTTGGATAGATGGTGATCGGGTGCTCTATTAAGTTACTCCTTGATGTGAAGTCATCTATTCAATTCCCCGCCTTGATTGGGGTGATATATTAGACGTGATGAAGATGTGGTCCTACCAATCTTACAAAAAAAATCCATGTATTCAGTTAAAACAAAGAGGAAAAAATTAACCATTAAGTAGTTGAAAAGATATAGACAAAATTATGAAGGGACAAAATCATAAGCAAAGAGAGATAGAGAGAGGGATAGAGAGAGAGAGAGATTCCCCTCGTCATCTTTCTCCAACTTTGTAAGTGTTCTTTATTTATTTTTGAATTAGTTCTCCACTTTATTCCCAGTCTTTAATCATCCAAATTTATGAATTTTCTTATATGTTTCTAAAGTCGATCCGTGACTGCAGTTTTTATTTCTTTTCCAAGCACCCTTACATTGATTAGTCCATGGGATCCCAATCCAAGTCCCTTAGAGATGTACACCTTTACATTTTCATTAAGTATCAAGATTTTGTGAATTGATTTAAGCACCTAAATTTAATCAAAATTTAAAGTCTATAAACATACTTTTTTACTCTTGCAAAGAGCTAGTTTTGGGAATGCATTCCATTTATGATTATGAAACTTTTAATGAGTATGAATCTCATGAATGTTTTTCTATGATATTTATGATCTTAAATCCATGAAATCATTTTAGAGCTCTCTAAATGTTTGGACCATATTTCTTTTGTTCTATCAATTGAATCCGCTTCAAATGTGTCTCCTTATGATATGTGAATGGATGAGTACACTAAAATAAATCTTGAAATTTTATTATTTTATGATATCTTTATTTTATTTTAATTTTAAAACACTTGGGCCACTAACAAGTGCATGTTGAATGCTTATAGTTTCATATTTGAGTTATTTCAATATATAAATGAGTGAAAAGTGGAGCAACGCCTCTATAAAAATGAAAAGGGAACCTAAAAATGAGCCTTAGGAGATTGGCTCTTTCCCTTGACAGGAAAATACATCAATACAACTTCATTAAGATGATGCATGAAAAGTATTATCTTTTGAAAGAAATAGGATGAATAGTAGGGTTCATTTATTCATTAAAAAAGAGGAAGTGAGTCTTGTATTGAAGTACTTGAGCATACTACACCAATCAAAAGTTGGAGTTCATGATTATTCAAAAACTTGCACTCCAATATACTACACTAATCAAAAGTTGTAGTTCTTGGTTATTCAAAACTTGTAGATGTCCACAAATTGCTCAAAATAATTAAATAAAAAGACAAATCCAAACAAATTTCTAAATTTTCTTAGTAATAAAGTAACTTGTAATGCAAACAAGAAGCGTGAAATAAAACACATTCATGATAGTCCAAATAACATTGCATGGTTGGAAGATTCTTCTATGAAATTTTATTTTTTGGAAAGGAGTTAACAAATAAAAAAGAAAAGGATGGATGAGACACTCATAAAAAATATCCTATATTCAAAGCTCTTTTGATACAATTAGTGGATTGCATTACATATGTGTTATAAAGGTAAGGAGATTGTGATTAACCTTATATTCTCCAACATTTTTTCCTTTATGATGCATAAAATATCAACTTTCTCATTAAACATATTTATATTAATATTTATATAAGAAGAAAATAGAATTTGCATGTTCAACAATTACATGTAAAGAATTTCCAATTTATTATTAATATTGAAGAATGTGATTTTAATGATAATTAATGTACATAAATTTAAAATTAACCAAAATTTTCAAAGTTGCAGCTTCTTAACAAAAAGATATCATTCTCTTCATTTCAATCTTTGTACTTATTTTCTCAATTACAAAAAGAAAAAAATATCATTTTAATTTGTACATTGGAAACCATATTCATATTTACAATTAGAAAAAAAAGAGTTATTTTCTTTATCATTTCCTTTACTCCACTCTCATCTTCCCCTTCACCCTAAAAAAAAATGAATGAAATGCAGCTTTAGTTAGAAATAAATTTTAAACAATCAAAACCAAAATGCATATAAAAAACCCTTGCTAAAATGTTGGCAATGCACAACATAACTGTAATATTGTGAATGTTCACAAAATCATTTCTTATGACACTTATATACATAAACTTCATTTCAACATCAGTTACCATGCTCAATATTAATATTTTAGATTTTGTGTAATTATTTATTTATTTTTTTAGAAAAAATGAAAATTAGACTTGATTTGTGCCTCTGGTGAAAATTATGAATACCACAACGCAGGTCACGAGTTCGATCAACTGCAGCAATACCCAAATGCACACATTTTGGGGCATAGTAATAATTAAGTGATCATTATTATTTAAGCTGCATAGAACAAAGAACTTCTTGAGTTAAGATCATAACAGGTCATATACTCAATGAAATTTGAACCTTGGTTTCGTTGATTTGTTTTTACCACTTGTACTCCCTGGACCTAGAATAAGAAATTTGGCAATATACTCGTATAAAGAACTTAGGCATACCACAAATTGTTTTCATGAGGAGAACAAAACAAAACTTTCTTGAGCGGAATCACTAGCTTGGGTGAAAGGCTTCGTCAGTAGAAATCCCTAGAACCACGATATCCTTCAAGGATATCTGAGGAAAAAAATACATATTTGTTGGTTTTGAAGGGAGTGTAGGAATAATTAATACTCTATCCAATAACCTACATGAAAAAAATAAAGACCTGCCCATAGACTAGACTGGACAGCCTGTTGCAAACTGTTGTGGAGCAGATACAGTGATGATATGATAGTTATGTGTGCTGCCAGAATCCACAAGGGTCACTACAGTTCAATTTTACCGGATTAAATTTAAAGTATCCTTGTTTTTAGGTATTTCTCTATCAATTATCAAATATTCATTTCTTCTATATTTGTTTTGCAGTGAAACATACTGGTTTTTTTATTTTTCATCATGTCCTCTAGGTTTGTACAAATTTTTCATATTTGACTTTCTTGACTATGTATTTTAAAGAAGAAATGAGAATGTTTATTGTGGTGCATATTATTAATAAGCAAAGTTCGGTCAATATCGCAGATAAGGTGACTGAGAAGATGGAATATCTTGGAGAAGTGTTATGTGTTGTCCTAATGGTTGGTGCTCGATATAAGATTTTATGCTTAGAAGCTCGTACTTTCATGCGTTATCTTGGGTGCTGGGTTTCATTCCAGTTTCTATAGTAAGCAAAGTTTCTGTAACTGGGTTGGAACCGGTATGACCTGGTCACTTTTGACAGGTTCTTTTTTGACATTTTGGTTGAAGAAGCAGTAACGTATTGAATAGTTTACAGCTTATACCATTTGTCCTGGTACATATAATATAGACCAGTGTATTTTTCGTGCTTGAAAAAAGCTTGATTTCTAGGAAGTCAAAATTTTTGAACTTCTTCGTGGGAAAAAATAACAAAGGAGGATTTGGTGAAGTTTAGAGAAGTAGTGAAGAAGGATTGTTATTTTCAAATGTATTATGATGAATTTCCTATCTTGGGTTTTATAGTAAAAACCGGTTAAAAAAATAATGCAAATCCAGTTTTACTATACAAACACCTCCACTTTGAAATCATGTACAACAGTGATCTTGTCATAGAAATTATTGTTCGTGCATATCCAGATTTTACTATTGACATTACAGAGGACAAGGAGATTGAAGTTGATTTCATGTACTCAGTTAAGTGGGTGGAGACTCAAACTCATTATAATGGCGAATGGATAAATATTCAAAGTCTTCATCATTACATTTTCTCAAGGCTAACAAGAGGAAGCACGGTGGTAGTTTTCTATGGGCTAGAAGGGGATGACCTTCCAACCCCAGCGCGACTGGTGAAGTCAATCACTCTCAAAAACATAATAATGTACGACTCGAATGTGCAGCTGGCTTTCTGTAACATACTAAACATTTTCTCTAAAATATTTGCTTAACATAAGAACCTATATTTTGTTAAGTTAGGAGATAAGAATTTTTTTTTTCATGTATTTAGGTTTTTCAAGTGTTTGCCGACACTGGCATTGAGCTCATTATAGGGATACCCAATTCAAATTTTCTTGGTTTTTCAGAGTATCAGAGCATGATAGATACATGGGTTACTAACAATCTATTGTGATACTAGTTGTTGGAAATATTGTCATTGATGGCAAAGGAGCAGAAAGGAGTATCACCATAGAGGCAAAAGAGCATCAATAGAAGCATAACCTAAAGCAAAGAGAATGCAGCTAACAAAGCAGCAAAGTGTTGAGTCTCAAATCTGCATCTCTTCCATACACATTTCTATACCTTTTTCATTCACCTGAACCTTCCCAGTTGTCAATATCATTGTATATTAATTGCAAAAGAGCATCTAACATGGTTTTTAACTATATTTTTGTGTCTGCTGTTTGATTTATATTTTTCTCATTTAGCTGCGGAATCTTGTCACTTTCCGCAGCTGCTGCAACTTTCCGCAGCCATTTTGTGAAACTCTATGTTACAGGTGTCTTCAGGTAAAACGAGCCACATGGGAAAGTCAGAAATGATGTGGACATGGATCGTGTCCTATTGGCTCGGGAAAATTCATCCAGGGAGGCTGCGGTTAAAGATGGCCAAGTTCAAGTCAACCGTAGAGTCCCACGGTGACAGGACTCTGTTTCTCATCACGTGGAGATTTCTATGGCCGTTTCTGAATTGCAGGAGACAAATCAACACTTGTACACGGCTCCATAAGCCAAATCCAGCATCCACTTATCATAAATTTACTCCTCAACGCAGCCATGATCCTAGATCCTTGGACGTAATGGTTTACGTATTTTGTATCAGCATAAACTTTAGGAAATTAGTTACATCACCTTCAGTTATAAATAATGCGTTTGCATACGCATATTAGATTAGTCTCTGTTAGTTTTTATTAGTCTCCATTAGCTTTCAGATAGCTCTGTAATGTAATTACGTTGCCACTGTGCCGTAATATCACCTTTCTGTTATGACTGCATTTTAATATACAAGAAGACTCTATTTCCAAGCGTAATTCGTACTTGAAGTCTGTTGCCAAGGCTGGTGTAGAGGGCCCCTGCACACGCTGAGGTTTTGTGCATTATTGTATAGTTCTTGTTTTATTTCTTTAAGCTCATTGTACCATAATTCATTCATGTGTTTATACATTGCATCTTTCATGGTATATATGCTTCATTTCTGTTTATAATCTTTCATGCTTTACATTTTACTTCTATCTTTCATGTTCTATGTTATTGTTAACTTATCAGTGTTCTTGTTTCAGGTTATAAATAGGCAGCCCGGGCATTTGCATAACTTTTTGACTAATGACATGGAATTAATATTGTTCTGCTGCTAATTTAATTTTCTTAGTTTCTGTTTAATTTCAGTTCTGCTTTGTTTATTTCAGTCTTGCACATTTGTTTCAGTAATTAGATTTAGATATATCAAATTGTTCATGTCATTTTCAGTTACCTCCGAAAGCCATAGCTGGACTGATGGTGAGGGATTGAATTATGAATGTATAGTTTGATATTAGTTTACTTTCTGCAAATTAGATATATTAAATTGCTCATGACATCTTTAGTTACCTCCGAAATCCACAGCTGGACTGATGGTGAGGGATTGAATTATGAATGTGTAGTTTGATATTAGTTTACTTTCTGCAAATTAGATATATTAAATTGCTCATGACATCTTCAGTTACCTCCGAAAGTCACAGCTGGACAGATGGTGAGGGATTGAATTATGAATGTGTAGTTTGATATTAGTTTACTTTCTGCAAGTTAGATATCGGGTTACTCAAGTTGTTTATGGTTACCTCCGAAAATCATAGCTAGACTAATGATGAGGGATCAGAAGATAAGTTGATGTAATTTGATTTAGATTTACTTTGTTGCAACTTTTGGATTTCTTTCAGCATAGTTTCTTTTTTGTTTAGACATCAACAAGGATAGTTTGGTTTTCATGCTCAATAGTTCACTGTTTGATTTATTAGACTAGCAAGACATTTTCATTTCAAACAGCTTGACATTTTCATTTCCTCAAGTTTTGTCATTGTATGTTTCAAATTCCTTTTAAGTTTCAAGTTGGTAAATCATTATAGAGGATATCATTTCCTTGAACAATCATAACCATACTTGTTTTTATTTTAGAATTTCCATCTCACATTAGAAAACCAAAAACGACAAAAAGTTAAGAAATAGGTTATCTTGCACATATAGTGCGCCGCACTTCATCAGCTTACGAATCCCGGCTTGATAAATTAATGTAGCAATTTAGGACACACTAAATTGACCAAACATTTTGGCGCCATTACCGGGGAAGTGTAACTAGGTAGCCAATTTCTTAAAAAAAAAAAACAAAATAATAAAAGAAGGGAAAACTTGATAACTTCTTGAAGTATGCTCTCCTCTTGCACCTAGTGTGATCTGGAGGATCATAAAAGAGAGTTATTGGTTTAGTAATTTCTTAAGTATGCTCTCTTCTTGAACCTAGTGTGATCTGGAAGATCAGAAAGAGAATTATTAACTTTAAAAATAAAAAAAATAAAAAAAATGACATGCATAGAGCGAGAGATTCTAGGGGAAGGTTTATAGCTAAAGCCAAGAGTTCGATTTTCACAACTCCATCTTCTTCAAGGCATAGACAAGATTCACCACCATCTACCCCTAGCCTTAAGATTTTTGGAATTCAAGGAACAGCTGAATTAGAGGATTCTCCTATACCACCTACTAAATCCCATTTAGAAAACAAAGAGACTCTCTCTCATCCTCCCTTGATAGAAGAACTAGAGGAATTTAAGGACTCTAAAGAAACTATCATGGCAGAGGAAGTAATAGATGGAGGTAGAGGTAGAGGTAGAAGAGGAAGAAACAATGGAGACAACAATGGTGAAGGAAATAATGGTAGAAATAGGAAAGGAGACAACTTGTTTGGATTCCCTATAGTTGATGGGGAAACTCATACAACAATGAAAAATATCTCACCATCTGTCCTCCCTAACTTTTATGGATTGCGAAGTGAGGATCCTGAAACATTTCTGTTTGAGTTTGAAGTCGTGTGCCAAACCTATGACTATATGGAAGACTCTCAAAAACTCAAACTGTTTCCTTCAACATTGAAGGGAGTTGCTTTGAAATGGTTCATGGGATTAACCACTCAATCTATTAGGACTTGGAATGATATGAAACAAACATTTTTGGATAGATACTTGGACTATTGTATGCCCACCAATCACAAGGATGAGGTATTCAAAATGATGCAAAAAGAAGATGAAAATTTGGAAGATTTACTTGAAAGATTTCAATACAACTTGAAAAGAGCAAAGATGAGCAACTTGAATGATGAAACCTTGAAAGCCCTCATATTAAAAGCCATTAGAGATGAATGGATAGATATTTTAAACATGATGGGGAAAGGAGACATTTCTCAACTCCCACTTCGTGACATAACAGAACTATGTGTCCATCTCTCGAGAGGAAAATCTAAAACAGGAAAAGGGCCTAGGGATCCTTCTCTTATTAGAAACCAACAATCACATAGGCACAGATGGTGGTAGGGGGCGATTGGTAACATGCTTGATGAATTCAAAGAGCGTGCCTGCGGGGAGCCTTAGTGAACAACTAGACACCCTTAAAATCCAAAACAAGCAGAAAGCAGAAATAGATGCTTTAGCTATCTTTTGTCCGAAATGTGGGAAGAAACATGCTTTAAGGGAATGTCCCTTGGATGCAAAAGTTGTAGAAACATGTATGATTTGCTCAGAGAATCATGAGATCAAGGATTGTCCTTCAATTCCTGGACTCAAAGCTATTTTTCAAGAAGACCCAAATTCAGTAGAATCTCTCTGTTTTGTTGCAAGAAGACCTTGGCAGAGACAACAAACTCAAGGGTTTAACAACCCTATGAATCTTCAAACCCCACCAAATTGGAATCCTTGGCAACAACCTTGGCCCCAACATCAAAATCCATATCGACCATGGGTACAAGGGATGCAAAATCCTTATGGGAGATTTGCTCAATTTTATCAATATCCTCCATCTTTTCAAAATCAACAAGCTCCACAACTTCCAAACCCAAATCCACAACTTTCATTGCCATTTTCACAACAACAACCTTCTCAACAAAATCCAAATCCTCAACTCATGCTTCCATACCAACAAAAGACAAATCAACTTCCAGCTTAGCCATTGCCAAATCCTAACAATAAAAATCCTCAGAATACTTACATGACAGAAGGACAACAATTTCCTACCTATATGATTGTTCCTCTCAATGATGTACAACTCAGATCTGGTAGAGTTTTAGAAAAACCTTCTATAGATATTTAAGAACAAGATACCTCTGAGGAGGACTCTCTTAAAGTCAATGAGGGTTCTGAGGAAGCATCTCTTCAAAATTCAAACATTCAAAAAGAAAAAGAAAAGTTAACACCCACAACTCCTATAGTTGAGCAACCTACATCTTCATCTACACCTCCTTTTCCTGAAAGACTACAAATTGACAAGGGGGTGGAAAAACAAATTTTTTTGCCTAACTATGACTTTCTAGATGAATTGAAGAATGTTTGTATCAAGATTCCCTTGCTACAAGCCATTCGAGAGATTCCTATTCTAGAAAAAACAATAAAGGAGTTAAGTTTCAAAAGACCAGGAAGGAAACTAAAAGACACAAGAAGAATCCACCTGGTAGGAAAAATTGTAGATATCATGATGGGAAAAATTACCATGCAGAAGTATGTAGATCCAGGAAGTCCAATTGTCAAGACACATATAAATGTCATAAATTCCCAAATACGACTTATTGACTTATGGGGTTGGAAAGTGACATTATGATGAACGGACTATGGATGATATTCCTAACCTTTTTACCTACTTTACGCAACATAAATGAATTAATTAAAACTGAGATTGGTGTACTGAATATATTTTAATTATGGATGTAGGAATATCCAGTAGATTTTATGATTTTGACTCCCAAGAGTAATCTAGGAGGGCACCCACTTGTCTTAGGAAGACCTTGGCTAGCCACAGCTGATGCTTTCATTAGTTGTAGATCTGGGGATATGTACATTTCTAATGGTAATTCGACAAAGAAATTCAATTTGTATCCTCCAGCAAAAGCAATCACAGAAGTAGGAGACAATGAATGGGTTGATGATGAGGACACTATACAACCTATCTTTACCATTTCTGAAATCAGTGAGGATAGTCAAATTTTGAACACATTAGAAAATTTTGAGACATCTTCAGAATATGACCCCACACAATTTCAGTTGGAATCTGACATAGAATATTTATCATCAAGACAAATGTCTCTTTACTCTATGGAAGAGTTTGGTAGTTCTATCATTGATATTTTTCCACGAAAAACATTGAATATCAACAAGCATTTGGAAAAGTCACAACAAGAAGAACTAACCAAAGTCTTGCAAAAACATTCTACTGCATTTGCATGGGAGTATACTGACATGAAAGGTATTGATCCTAAGACTTGCATCCATCATATCTATATTGAGGAAAACAGTAGACCAATCAGACAACCTCAAAGAAGGATGAATCCAGATCTTAGGGAGATAGTGAAAGAAGAGCTCCAAAAACTTCTCAATGTAAACTTCATTTATCCAATTTCAGATAGCCGATGGGTTTCTCCTTTGGTTATAGTACCTAAAAAGAATGGTAAATGGAGGGTATGCATTGATTACGGGGAATTGAACAAAGCAACTTTGAAGGATCACTTTCCTTTGCCTTTTATCGATCAGGTATTAGATACATTAGCAGGTAAAAAGTACTTTTCATTTTTGGATGGTTTAGTGGCTATAATCAAATTTAGGTAGCACCTGAAGATCAAGATAAGACCACATTTACTTGTCCATGGGGAACTTTTGCCTACCGAGTGCTTCCTTTTGGGTTATGTAATGCACCTGCAACATTCCAAAGAGCAGTACTAGGAATTTTTTCTGATCTAATCCATGATTTTGTAGAGGTTTATATGGATGATTTTACAGTTTATGGTAATTCATTTGAAGAGGCATTAGAAAATTTGGAAAAAGTCCTTATAAGATGTAAAGAAACAAACCTTTCATTAAGCCATGAAAAATGCTTTATGATGTTTACTGAAGGGATTGTTTTGGGGCATCATATTTTAGGAGATGGGATTGAGGTTGATAGATCAAAATTTGAAGTCATCTCCAAGTTGCCTATTCCAAATTGTCAAAGAGATGTTAGAAGTTTTCTAGGATTTACTGGTTACTATAGAATATTTATAGAAAACTTCACTAAAATAGCATCTCCACTCTTCAAATTGCTTACAAAAGACTGTGAATTTAAATGGGATCCTGATTGTCAATCAACCTTTGAAACTTTGAAAACAAGAATATCTGAAGCACCTATCTTAAGAGGACCAAATTGGAAACTCCCTTTCCATATTTCTACGGATGCTTCAGATACAGCTCTAGGAGCTGTGTTGGGTCAAAAAAATTTAGTTCCTTATGCCATTTATTACACCAGTAAAAATTTGACTTCCACAGAGTTGAACTATACTGTGACTGAAAAAGAGTTTTTAGCTGTTGTTCATGCAATTAATAAGTTTAGACATTACATAACAGGCTATGAAACTTTTATTCATACTGACCATTCTGCAATTAGATATTTAATGAAAAAACCTGTTACTAATGGCAGAGTGACAAGATAGCTCTTACTTTTGCAAGAATTCAATATTACTGTGTTGGATAGACCAGGAAAACAAAATACAGTAGCTGATTTCTTGTCTAGGATTCAGAATACTAAAGAAGATTCTCCTGTAGAAGATAATTTTTCTGATGAATACTTGTTTGCAGTAACTATTAAGACCCCTTGGTATGCAGATATTGCTAACTATTTGGTTACAGGGAAACTACCTTCACATTTATTTCCAAGTGAAAAACGAAAAATTATTCAGGAGAGTTTAAAATATTCATGGATTTCTAACGAATTGTTTAAAACAGGGCCAGATCTTGTGATCAGAAGATGTGTCAGGGAAGATGAAATGCCTGATATTCTTAAGGCATGTCATGATGAACCATGCGGCGGACACTTTGCAGACAAAAGGACGGCCTATAAAATCCCATCTTTAGGATATTATTGGCCTTCCCTCTTCAAAGATGCAAAACAATATGTCAAAAGGTGTGACAGCTGCCAAAGAGTAGGGAAACCTACCCTTTCAAATGAAATTCCATTGCAACCACAGGTACTCATTGAACCCTTTGAAAAATGGGCTTTAGATTTTATTGGACCTATTAATCCACCATCTAAGCAAAAGAAGTATATATTGGTTTGTACTGATTATGTTACTAAATGGGTAGAAGCCAAAGCATTAGTATCTGCTACTGAAAATTCAGTTGTTCATTTTCTTTATGAGGATATTTTTACTCGCTTTGGTGTTCCAAGAGAATTTGTGACAGATCAGGGAAGCCAATTCACATCCAACTTGGTGGAGAAATTGATGGAAGAATACAAAATAAAGCACAGAAGATCTACTCCTTACCATCCGCAAGCAAATGGTCAAGTGGAGTCCACAAACAAATTTCTTGAAAGTATCATCACCAAAACTGTTCATCTACATAGAAGAGATTGGGCAGAAAGGCTTCCTGAAGCCTTGTGGGCCTACAGAACTACATGGAGAAATACAACGGGACATTCTCCCTATGAACTTGTTTATGGGAAAGAAGTCTTGCTCCCCATTGAGTTCCAAGTCAAGACCTTCAAGATAGCAGTTCATTTGGGGATGGACTTATCAGAAGCCCAAAAGCATAGAATGGAGCAGTTGAATGAGCTAGATGAGATCAGACAAGAAGCAATTTTAAGAACTGGTCTAGTTCAATATCAAAGAGCTAAATGGCATGACAAGTACATCAAAGAGAAGAAGTTTCAAGAAGGAGATTGGGCATTGTTATTTGATTCCAAGTTTAAATATTGGGCATTGTTATTTGATTCCAAGTTTAAAGATTTTCAAGGAAAATTTCAGACTCATTGGCTTGGGCCATATGAGATTGACAAGATCTTTAGCAATGGAGTGGTAAGAATCAAGACCATTGATGAGTTTCAAACTCCTCTTATTTTGAATGGCCATAGATTGAAAGTTTATCATAAGCCACTCTCAAAAGAGGATTTTGTCAAAATGTTTCAAGAAAGTTCTGCAATCAGGCTGGTATAGAAGAATTCTTCTTCTCCACCAGCCTAGCTTTTGTTCTTTTCAGTTTAAAAAAAAAAAAAATGGTATAAGCCTGAAAACCAATCACTGATTGGCAGTCTTATACAGAAAATATAGGGTGAAAATCAGGAACACCTGACACTCTATATTTTCCAAAAAAAAATCTCTCTCTTTCATTTCACAAGTCTTGTGACCACCCACTCCATTCCATTCCATTCCATTCCACTTCATTCCACTTCACTTCATTCCACTTCACTCCATTCTACTTCATTTTGTCTATTTCATTCCATTTTCACCAATAAAATCCTTTTTCATGACCATTTCCATCTAGTCATTTGTCATCCGTTCATGTTCATTCATCCAAATAATAGCTGTGTCAGTTTCCGCAGCTGACACCAGTTTCCGCAGCCAGAAGCAGATTCCGCAGCTACCACTCTGTTTTCAAAAGAATGTACAGCCAGATGTTATTTTCATAATCATGAAATAAAATGCAGGTATGAGGACCAAAAATGAAGACATGGAGCATTCAAGATACCAATGAAGAGCAACTAATTGAAGACCAAGGAAAAGGAAAAGATTCCAAGGTATGAGTAAAATTCATTTCAAATAGCATTGAAAACACATTTTTATATAGTTCTAAACCATAAGCTCCATCCATTATGTGCAATGATTATATTGACAAATTCCGTAACCCTTTCACGATCTCCATATGATCCTTCCGCATTCATTCTCAAACGGTTCCATAATTAAACCCCCGATCTTCACTCATACTCCGATATTCCACCGGTGACAATGAGACGTAGTTGATTTGACCACGGGCTCTTTCAGCCGCATAAAATCCATAGCCGTTGTTTAAACGTGCTTACATTTATTTTGCAGCCACCAAATTTCAAAACACTGTCGGATGTGTTATACTCCTCCTATTGTTCTGTTAATCTCACAGCCGTATCTCTGCCGTGCTCACGAAACCCCTCTCTGTTCTGTCTCACTCCATTTTGTTCTCTATTACGCTACAGCCTGTATATCCACTCTTTGATATCTACCTACAGTCATTGTGCTCATCTCCGTGCATTCAGCCGTTCTATTTCCATTGAACCCTCACGCAGGCAAATTTGTGAAGAGCAGAAAGAAGAATGGGTAAATTGCTAAGAGCAGAACCGGAAGGACCTAAGTTCATGGAGGGATATCTGCAAGTAAGGGATATATTGAAGAAAGCAAAGTGGCTGCGGTTTATCCAAAAGTTCAGAGGTTATCATAAAGAAGTGACAAAATCATTTGCAAGGTCGTTCAATGGCCTGGAAGTAGAGATTGGAGACCTTAAGTTTGCAGTGAACGAGGCATCTATAGCAACTGCCACAGAACTTCCTCAATAGGGTGAGCGTTGGTTTGAGAATAAAAGCATTAGTGATGAAGCCTAGAGAATAATCTTACGAAACCAAGGTATGGACATAACTATTTTTAAAAGAGGAATTCATGTTCATGCATTGAAAGAGGAATGGGCTACTTTGCTGCTAGTTGTTCAAAAATTCATTACCTGTGAAGGCCGTTTTGGGTCCATGTATATGTACCATACCAGATTGCTGATGAATTTTCTAGATAATCAAACTCTCAATCTCCCATATTTTCTGTTAAATAGTTTGAAGAAAATGTCTGTGACTGTTCAGAAGCATTTAGGAGATGTAGAACCACATCTATATCACCACGGTCTTGTAAAAATTTTGATTGAAAAAGAGTTAAAGGAGAAGAAAGACACATGGGAACAATTTTTTATTAGAAATTTCTTTGAGGAACCTCAGGAAATTCCTGAAGGTAACACGTCAAGAAGGAGTAGGAGAAAAAGAATAAATGATGAAACTCAAAGTACTCCTACTCAAGAAATTCCTGAAGGTAGCACATCAAGAAGGAGTAGGAGAAAAAGAATAAATGATGAAACTCAAAGTACTCCTACTCAAGAAATTCCTGAAGGTAACACATCAAGAAGGAGTAGGAGAAAGAGAACAAATGATGAAATTCAAAATACTTCTACTACTACAATTGAAAGAACTGATAGGGAAGAGAGACTGTCAAAGAGGAAGAAGAAAGAAACTAAGGGTAAAAAGCCAATAACATCAAAAGAGAGAAAAACTATTGAGGCTATACATCAAACTCCTTCTTCCGAAGAAGAATATCATCAAGTGTTATCTGAAAGATTATTTTATCTTCAAAACAGTCATCTATGGCCGAGAAGACAGGGAAAGGAAAACAAAAACAAAAGGACAGTGGTCCACAGCGTGTGAGAAGAAGTTCCAGACTTAAGGGGAAATTGAGGAAAACGCAAATGAAAGGACCCCATTTCATTGATTTGGGAGAAGAAACATCTGAACAGTCCCCAGCTGACCATAGTCCATCTCACTCTCAGTCAGTTAGTGAACTTGGTTCATTTCATTCTCAGTCAGACATTGAACATAGTCCATCCCATTCTCAGAAAGATGTTGATGTGAGCCCTTCTCAGCCAAATTTTGAAGATAACTCTCCTTTACGGCATTTTGGGGACAGCCCAATAAAAATGACACCTGATATAGACCCCAAGCAGCAGGAAGTATATGATTATATAGAATCTTTGGAAAAAGCAGCTACAGGTCCCAGTACTTCGTCCATTCAGCCTCACACAATACAAAATGATTTAGTCCAATCACTGAAACAGGAAGTCTTTGAGCTAGAGCTTTTAAATAAACACATTAAAAATGAAAATGAGGCATTGAAGGAACAAGGTAAATTGGACAAAATCATTCATGATAATACCATGCTACATCTAGGAATATGGCAGAAGAAGAACAAGAAATTGAAAAAGAAATGCCAGAAGTTAAGCAGAGCACTAGTTAATATCAAATTTAGATGCTTAATGAAGAAGCCTAGGATGTTGGCAGCACCAAGGAAGAAGAGGAGAGGATTGGATGTACTGGCTGAAGTGTCAAGGCATATGAACTGAGGAAGGATTATCAAAATTTTGGTTGCATGAGGACATGCAACACCTTCACAGTGGGGGTATGTTGAGTCCCAAATCTGCATCTTTTCCATACACCTTTCTATACCTTTTTCATTCACCTGAACCTTCCCAGTTGTCAATATCATTGTATATTAATTTCAAAAGAGCATCTAACATGGTTTTTAACTATATTTTTGTGTCTGCTGTTTGATTTAGATTTTGCTCATTTAGCTGCGGAATCTTGCCACTTTCCGCAGCTGCTGCAACTTTCCGCAGCCATTTTGTGAAACTCTATGTTACAGGTGTCTTCAGGAAAAATGAGCCACATGGGCAAGTCAGAAATGATGTGGACATGGATCGTGTCCTATTGGCTCGGGAAAATTCATCCAGGGAGGCTGCGGTCAAAGATGGCCAAGTGCAAGTCAACCGTAGAGTCCCACGGTGACAGGACTCTGTTTCTCGTCACGTGGAGATTTCTATGGCCGTTTCTGAATTGTGGGAGACAAATCAACACTTGTACATGGCTCCATAAGCCGAATCCAGCATCCACTTCTCATAAATTTACTCCTCAACGCAGCCATGATCCTAGATCCTTGGACGTAATGGTTTACGTGTTTTGTATCAGCATAAACTTTAGGAAATTAGTTACATCACCTTTAGTTATAAATAATGCGTTTGCATACGCATATTAGATTAGTCTATGTTAGTTTTTATTAGTCTCCATTAGCTGCTAGATAGCTCTGTAATGTAATTACGTTGCCACTGTGCCGTAATATCAAATTTCTGTTATGACTGCATTTTAATATATAAGAAGACTATGTTTCCAAGCGTAATTCGTACTTGAAGTCTGTTGCCAAGGCTGGTGTAGAGGGCCCCTGCACACGCTGAGGTTTTGTGCATTATTGTATAGTTCTTGTTTTATTTCTTTAAGCTCATTGTACCATAATTCATTCATGTGTTTATACATTGCATCTTTCATGGTATATATGCTTCATTTTTGTTTATAATCTTTCATGCTTTACATTTTACTTCTGTCTTTCATGTTTTATGTTATTGTTAACTGATCAGTGTTCTTGTTTCAGGTTATAAATAGGCAGCCCGGGCATTTGCATAACTTTTTGACTAATGACATGGAATTAATATTATTCTGCTGCTAATTTACTTTTCTTAGTTTCTGTTTAATTTCAGTACTGCTTTGTTTATTTCAGTCTTGCACATTTGTTTCAGTAGTTAGATTTAGATATATCAAATTGTTCATGTCATTTTTAGTTACCTCCGAAAGCCACAGCTGGACTGATGGTGAGGGATTGAATTATGAATGTATAGTTTGATATTAGTTTACTTTCTGCAAATTAGATATATTAAATTGCTCAATACATCTTTAGTTACCTCCGAAAGCCACAGCTGGACTGATGGTGAGGGATTGAATTATGAATGTGTAGTTTGATATTAGTTTACTTTCTGCAAATTAGATATATTAAATTGCTCATGACATCTTCAGTTACCTCTGAAAGCCACAGCTGGACTGATGGTGAGGGATTGAATTATGAATGTGTATTTTGATATTTGTTTACTTTCTGCAAGTTATATATCGGGTTACTCAAGTTGTTTATGGTTACCTCCGAAAATCATAGCTGGACTAATGATGAGGGATCAGAAGATAAGTTGATGTAATTTGATTTAGATTTACTTTTTTGCAACTTTTGGATTTCTTTCAGCATAGTTTCTTTTGTGTTTGAACAGCAGCAAGAATAATGAGTTTCATGATCAGTAGTTCATTGTTTGATTTATTAGACTAGCAGCACATTTTCATTTCAGCAGCACATTTTCATTTCCTTTCAAGTTTTTTCATTGTATGTTTCAAATTCCTTTTTAAGTTTCAAGTTGGTAAATCATTATAGAGGATATCATTTCCTTGAACAATCATAACCATACTTGTTTTTATTTTAGAATTTCCATCTCACATTAGAAAACCAAAAACGACAAAAAGTTAAGAAATATGTTATCTTGCACATATAGTGCGCCGCACTTCATCAGCTTACGAATCCCGGATTGATAAATTAATGTAGCAATTTAGGACACACTAAATTGACCAAACACAAAGGTAGCAAAGGCAATAGAGAAGCAGCGAAGGCGTGAAACAAGCGAAAGAATCCCAAGTCGGAGTGAATAGCGAATAGAATTCCAATTGAGGTGAACGGACGGTCACAATTAGATCACAATAGAAAAGGCAAGAAATGAATGGATAAGATTCATCGCAAGATAAGCAGGGTAGAAACCAATCGGAAGTGCCAGCAGCAGTAAGGACCGTAGATCTAGGCAGATCAACAGTGACGATCACATCCGCGGAGATCAAAATCACAAGTCACAAGGTAATTGTTTTAATACGCGATGTGATCGCATATCGCATATCGCATATGGTATGAGTTCATGTAGTGTGGTAAATAATATTGTGATAGTCGATATTGCGATGCGATATTACCATCACATATCACAATCGGGGCAAGAGAAAAATTGCACAAACACAGTGGTCACAGGAAGTGCGAAGTGGCGATTCAAATTGGCGATGCGAAGTGGTGATGTGAAGTTCATCACATATCGAAGATCGCAAAACTCAGAAGAGATAGCACTCATAAACACCAAAGTGCGATAAAGGGGTCAGATGCGATGCAACTCAAAACTATTATTCAAAGGATTTCAAATCCAGATGTAAAGCCTTTCCAGTGTTAAATTTCATAGGAGGTGAAAAAGGGGAGTATAACGTAAAACCTTGATATTCTGAAATACGATATGATATCGGACGTGATACAGTTTGAAGTTAAAATATGAAGTATTTCAATTCCGGGGCTATGTGTTTTTATGAAGAAAACCATGGAAGCGGAGGTCGACTCAGGTTACAAAGGAAAGACCTGAAAACATGAAAAAGGACCTGATCCCATGTAGAACAGTGTTATGCAGTTGTGGTTGTGAATTAAGAAGAACGGTAAGTCGAGATGAAGCGATAACCGTTGGATCACAGAGTAGAGATCTACAATGCAAATTAGAAGTGCTAATTTGGGCATCGATAAATGTGCAATATTGGCGGAAACAAAAAATTTACAAGGGTATTATGTATTAAAGGCATATATGGTTATAAAATGAATATATTTAAATATGGTCTTAAAATATAGTGGAATATATTTTGAAATCCGCAGAACAATGAAGCCAAGATTAGAAAACTAGTATGTTGTTGTTTCGCACCGCTTTTGGAGGATAAGTGGTAAAAGGTGAAATGAACGTGATAGTGTTAAGAGGGAGACACGTGGCATTCTAAAACCACCTATTTTGCGTAGGTTGGGAACAATTAAATAACATGCAACTTGGTGTGTGAATTTCGTCGGATTAGGAAGTTATAAGAGGCGGAGTGCGATGACCATTCGATCGATGAAAGGATGATATGCATGTGGATATCCATAACGAACATTTAGAAGAAAAGTGTGAGTGAACGCAGCTCAAAAGACATAGGAAACGGAAGAATCAGAACAGTTATGCAGTAGAGATAGAATATAGCAGCAGAAAAAACTCGAGAAATTAATAAGACTCGAAACTCGTGCAAAACAATGGTTGATGCGGTAACGACGATTTTTGAAGAAAAGTTTGAATGTTGTGGGCACAAGCAGAAGAGGCAGAGTCAGGCAAAAGGAGATTTGGTGGCATTGTTGAAAACGTGCCAGCTGGGTCAAGTAAGGAAAAATAAGCTTGGGCAGAACTGATATGATGAAACTGCAGAAACGGAAAAGATAGTAACAGCAGCATAAAGGACAAATGGACAGCGAGCCAAGAGCTGAAAGGGCTAAGTGAAATATACTTTTTGTAACTATAAATATAAATTCATTGATTATTTTTTATTGTATGTGATGCAAAGGCAAGTCTCTGTAGGCAAATCAAAACTCCTCTGTAATACTAAAATGTATACATACTGTTATATTATTCTAAATGTGCTGGACAAGAAAATGAGAAGGGGGAAGGCAAAGATTCATACCTATTCATTTCGAATTCCCTGTGGAATGCAAACATTTATGAGGTGATATCTATAAATAATGTTACCAGCATATGCATAAAGAGGAAGAGAATGGAGAAAGAGGTGAGAGAGTGTAAGATGAAGAAGGAGCAGATAGAGAAGTTGTGAAGATCCAGAGATGATTTAAAGAAAATATTAAGGCTGGAAGGACACCAATGAAGAAGGAGGAAACAGAGCTGATATCCAGGTAAATCAACATATGATCTTATTGTAGAGTGAGGGAGTTGGTGCTTCCGTTTCAAGTTGTAGCTTGAGAGATGTCTAGTTGTAGTTGGCTGAGGTAGGAGCCTCCTGTAGGTTGTAGCCTACAGAAAATAGATGGGAGTTGGAGCTTCCTTGCAAGTTGTAGCTTTCAGAATTGAGGTAGTAGCCTCCTGTAGGTTGGAGCCTACAGAAAACTAGTGGTGAGAGGGATTTGGAGCTTGCCTTCGCATGACAACAATAATAAGAATTGGTTTTCTCCCTTATGGGTTTCCACTTATATCTGTTGTCTATGTGCATGATGATTATGTGTTGATATTCTATGTTTAATCTACTTACCTGCTACTCACTTATTCATATTGTTGCTCCATTATACATTAAGTTGATCACGAAATGAAAGTGTAAATAGGTGTAAAAGAAAGTTCTAAATACCTTGAATGTGTTAAACTGATTCACCCCCCCTCTCAGTTTAACCAAGGGTTCAAAAATTGGTATCAGATCCAATTCCTTCTATATCAGTTTAACAATTGGAAGGAGATCCTAGGTCCCCAAGATGGCTAGCCTAGAAGCATGCTCAACAAATAAAGCCCCTTTGTTTAATGGAACAAACTATGCCTTCTGGAAAATAAGAATGAGGACATACATAATGTCTTTAGGAATAGAAGTTTGGGTTGCTGTGGAGTTGGGATATGCCCCAAAGGATTCTGACACAGAGAAAGAAGCTAAACAAGATTTTATAGCTAATGCCAAAGCCATGAATGCACTCTTAAGTGGTCTGTGTGAGGCAGAATTTATCAAAGTAATGCACAACAAGACTGCCAAAGAAATATGGGATACATTAGAAAGTATCCATGAGGGTGAAGATGGTCAAACTACAAGTCTATAGAGCTTAGTTTGAAAATATAACAATGAATGAAGAAGAAGATGTTTCCAGCTTCTTCTTAAGGGTTGTAGAAATTATGAATAACATGAAAGCTCTAGGAGAAACCATTAGAGAATGTGTAAGTGTTCAAAAGATATTGAGATCTTTACCATCCAGTTTTAACCCCAAGGTTTCTGCCATAGAAGAAACAACTAACTGTGAAACATTGACCATGAACCAATTACTTGGAAACTTAACAGCCTATGAGATGAGACTTCCATAGAGGAAGTCAAATGTGAGGGAGGCAGCCTTTAAGGCAGAGAAGAGCAAAGAAGAAAAATAAGATGCATGCTCCTGCTCTAATGAAGAAGAGGCCAAATTTGTTAGAAGATTGGATAGAGGCTCAAGCAAGTATAAAGGTAAACTTCCATTTAAATGATTTAACTGTGGAAGAGTTGGGTACTATGTATCTAAGTGTCCTCATAAGAAAACAAAGAATCAGACTCAAGAGACAGAGAAAACCAAAACAAATAACTGACAGAAAGGGAAGAGATTCAATAGAAAATCATTTTATGCTCAACAAGATAGCAGTGCATTTGAAAACTCAGATGAATCCTCAAATGAAGAAGGAACCTCTGAATTTATGTTGATGGCCAAGGAAGAATCAGAATGATTCCTTTTAGAAGAGGAGGAAGAATGTGAGGTAGATCTTGAGGGGGAACTAAGAAGTACCCTGGAGGAAATTGACAGACTTAAACTGAAGTGCAGAAAACAGAAAGACATTCTCCTCAAATATGTAAAAGAAGAACCAACTTCAGAAGACCTCAGTCAGTTGAAAGTAAAACTTGAAGAAGCTAAGAAGGTGGAAGACACTCTACTAAAGCAAATTGAGGATAAAATTCAGAAGCAAGAGAAATTGGAAGAAGAAGTAGTATGCTTGAGAAAGAAATTAGAAAACACCCAAAGGAAATTGTCAATGAACACTCCTCAAATGACAAGCTCTGAGCAGTTGAATAAAATACTAAATGCTCAAAGATCTCCTCTCATACAAACTGGGATAGGTTACGAAGGAGAAACCAACAAATCCAAGGTAGAAGATAACCAGAATATCATTTTTGTAAAAGTTGTACAGAATAATGAAGCAACTCAAAAGATTTCTACAGAAGTAGAAGCCAACAATAACATGACCTGCAATGAAGTAAACAGAAACAAGAAGGAACCTCAAATAAAAAAAAATGAAATCAATAAACAGTCAGCTGGAAAAATCTCTTACACTCCTGAATATGGAAAATTTGGAAGCTGTCAAAGGATATTCTTTCCTCCTATGAGAAATGTCACTTGTTTTTCCTGCCACAAACTGGGACATATTGCTGCATACTGTCAGACAAAGAGAATCAATTCCAACCAGCAAAGGATGCAGAAAATGAAAAGACTACCTCAAGCAAACAAATGGAGAGGACAACCCTTCACCAGGTACACTAATCGTTTCCATGGGTATTGTTTTTATTGTAAGGGGTACGGCCATAAAGCCATGGAGTGCAAAGCGAATGGACAAAAATTGATGTATGAAAACTCAAGGAGATTGATTAACAATGGAGAATTCACTCGTGTACATCATCCCTTCAGAAACATAATCAAATGCTTTGAATGCCATCAAATCAGGCACAAGTGTCACAAATGTCCTCTCAGAGAATGCGGTCCATCTTCTCAGGAAAGGTACCAAACAGAAGGATGCATGCAATGGAAAAATAAGTTGAATAAGTGTGATATGGCTCTAATAGCTCAAGATCAGAAAAGCCAATGGTATTTGGATAGTGGATGTTCAAAGCATATGACTGGAGATCGAAGCAAGCTTTTAGCCTTTGATGAAAATAAATCTGGGAATGTAACATTTGGCAATGATAAAGCAGGGAAAATCAAAGGAAAAGGCTCAGTCATTCTGAATAATGGAAGAGGAAAGGCTCAAGATGTACTATTTCTAGATGGGCTGAAAGCTAATATGCTAAGCGTCAGTCAATTGTGTGATAAAGGCTGTGAGGTCCTTTTTAGAGCCCAATACTGTGAAGTAAGATTGAGCACCACAGGAAAGACCTTGATCAAAGGTGTTTGAACATAAAGTAATGTCTATATAGTGAAAGAAGAGAATCAAGCATGCCACATAAGAAAAGTTGATGAATCATGGTTATGGAATAGAATATTGGGACACCTAAACTTTGACCACGTCATCAGTCTGAGCAAGAAGAATGCAATCAAAGATATGCCAGCAATAAAGAAGCCTTCAAATACCATATGTAAATCCTGCCAACTAGGCAAGCAAACCCAAATATCTTTCAAGACCAAAGAGATACTATATACAAGTCGGCCTCTTCAGCTTGTACACATGGACCTGTGTGGACCTTCAAGAACTAAAGCACCAAGCGGAGAATCTTATTTCATGCTGATAATAGATGATTTTACTAGATTGACGTGGGTAGCATTTCTCAAATATAAATCAGAAGTGCTTGATAAATTTAAAATATTCAAGGCATTGGCAGAAAATCAAACAGGATGCAAGCTAAAGTGCATCAAATCAGACAGAGGAGGTGAATTCACAAACTATGATTTTGCAAACCTATGCAATGAACATGGGATAAAACAACAGTTTACAATTGCCGGTACACCTCAACAGAATAGAGTGGCAGAGAGGTAAAATAGGTCAGTACAATATATTACCAGAGCCATGATGCAAGAAAGTAACATTCCCCAAACCTACTGGGTAGAAGCAGTACACACAACTGTTCACATTCTTAACAAAGCACATTTAATACCAAACTGTGACAAAAATCGTTACGAATTATGGCATGGTAAACCAGCGTCAATCTAGCACTTTAGAGTCTTTGGAAGCAAGTGTCTCATAAAAATTAATGATGAAAACCTGGGAAAGTTTGATGCAAGAGTTGATGAAGGAATATTTTTAGGATATGCATCCAAGAGTAAGGGCTACAGGTGCTACAAAAAAATACTACACAAGATTGTGGAAAGCATTGATGTAAGATTCGACGAAGAACTGCCAAATAAAACAAGAAGCACAAGATGCACCAATCCTCCATATGATCTTGAAGATGAGAATCAAGATAATGATGAATTGAGCAAGATAACAGAATATCATGAACTAAACTCAAAAGGTCCCTCAAGACACACTCAAAAGAACCATCCAGAAGATCAAATCATTGGGGACAAGAGTGTGGGAGTCCAGAATAGAAGAAACTAGTTGAACAGACATAAGAAGTATACCTAGCCATGCTATCTCAAATAGAGCAAAAGAAGTTCGAAGAAGCTAGCAAAGAAAAATATTGGGTAAATGCTATGAATGAAGAACTAGACCAGATTAAGAAGAACAATACCTGGGAGTTAATACCAAGACCCACTAGGAAAAATGTCATTGGCACAAAATGTATATTCAAGAATAAGATGAATGAACAAGGTCAGGTAATCAGAAATAAAGCCAGACTTGAATGCAAGGGATACTCTCAAAGAAAAGGTCTTGATTATGTTGAAACCTTTTCCCTTGTAGCTAGAATGGAAGCAATCAAAATGTTTTTTACCTTTGCATGCTATCATGATTTCAAGGTATATCAAATGGATGTGAAGTCTGCCTTCTTGAATGGAGATCTAGAGGAAGAAGTCTACATGGAAAAACCTGAAGGATTCTCATTAACAGATAAACATGACTATGTGTGTAGATTAAAGAAAGCCTTAAATGGTCTGAAACAAGGTCCTCATGCATGGTATTCAAGGTTGGACAAATACTTGCAAAAACAAGGGTTCAAGAAAGGAGGAGTAGACAACAATTTATACATAAAAGCTAATGAAAATGAACTCTTAATTGTAGTAATGTATGTAGATTACATCATTTTTGGAGGCAACAAAGATGAGTTAGCAAAAGGATTTGCTGAAGAAATGAAATCAGAGTTTGAGATGTCAATGATTGGAGAGCTCACCTTCTATTTAGGGCTTCAAATTCAACAAAAGAACACAAGAATATTCATTTTGCAAGAAAAATACTTGAGAGAAATGTTGAAAAGGTTTCAAATGGAAGACTGCAAACCTGTGTCAACTCCCATGATCACTGGATTGAAACTATGTGCTAATGATGGATCAACAGATGCAGATCAAAAACTTTACAGATCCATGATACGAAGTCTGCTATACCTAACTGCTTCTAGACCAGACATTATGTTGGAAGTAGGACTTGTGGCAAGATATCAAGCAGCACCAAAACAAAATCATTTACTTGCAATCAAGAGAATATTTATATATCTACAAGGAACTTCACATTATGGCCTATGGTATCCAAAAGGAAAAAGCTTCACATTGACAGCATATATAGATGCAGATTGGGCCAGCTGTGTGGATGATAGGAAAAGCACAAGTGGAGGTGCATTTTATTTGGGAAAAAGTCTGGTGGCATGGCTAAGCAATAAGCAAACTTCTATCTCTCTATCTACAGCAGAAGCATAATACATAACAGCAGCAACATGTTGCACACAAGTAATGTGGATGAAACAAACTCTCCAAGACATGAAGGTAAGCATTGATGAACCCATTTCTATCGAATGTGACAATAAAATTTCAATAAGTATATCAAAAAATCCTGCACTTCATTCAAAAACAAAACACATCCTAATAAAGTACCATTTCCTCAGAGAACAAGTAGCACAAAAATTAGTGAAGTTGGAATATGTACCAACTAAGGAACAAGCAACAAACATATTCACAAAACCTCTTGCTAAAGAACCATTCGAATATCTAAGAGACAAACTAGGGGTAGTGTCTGCAGATGTTACTCTATGATATGATTAGAAATTCATATATATATATATATATATATATATATATATATATATATATAAGTAAAGACTACATATAAAGAATGGGATCAGAACAGAAGACAAGTGATAGTCTGTATCAGACAAGAAAGCATCATTCCAGGGGGAGAACAGTCAACTAATATTGTCACAAAAGAGCTAGAGCAAGTGATCAGTGCATGGAACATGTCCTCAAGATTAGAGTTTTATGGTAGAATTACATCAAGTATCAAGGGTCTTTCAGCTATCACAACAGTCTAAAACATATAACCAACAACAGGCAGTAAAGGTGAACCACATACTAGTTCTATGATTCTCAAAGTGTCCTCCCAAAAACTCTTGTACACCAGTATGGAGCAGCAAGGTATAATGTACACTGGGAAATGTGCAACCCTTTGCCATTGATGTCAAAGGGGGAGAAAAAAAAATAAGCAGAAGAAGAAAGGCTCTTCTAAAAGGCAAGAAGAGGAAGAAACACACCTTTCAGAATGAAAGGGGGAGGAAGTCATGGAGGAAGTATTGGAGTATTGGTAGATGTATTGCCATCAATGCCAAAGGGGGAGACTGTTGGAAATATTTTCATTAATGGTAAAGGAGCAGAAAGGAGTATCACCATAGAGGAAAAAGAGCATCAATAGAAGCATAACCTAAAGCAGAGAGAATGCAGCTAACAAAGAAGAAAAGGCGTGCAGCAAGCGAAAGAATCCCAAGTCGGAGTGAATAGCGAATAGAATTCCAAGTGAGGTGAACAGACGTTCACGATTAGATCACAACAGTAAAGGAAATAAATGAATGGATAAGATTCATCGCAAGATAAGCAGGGTAGAAACCAATCGGAAGTGCCAGCAACCGCAAGGACCGTAGATCTGGGCAGATCAACGATGACGATCACATCAGCGGAGCTCGAAATCGCAAGTCACAAGGTAATTGTTTTAATATGCAATGCGGTCGCATATCGCATATCACATATGATATGAGTTCACATGGTGTGGTAAATGATATTGTGATAGCAGATATTGCGATGCGATATTACCATTGCATATCGCAATCGGGGCAGGAGAAAAATCGCACAAACATAGTGGTCACAGGAAGTGCGAAGTGGTGATGTGAATCGGCGATGCGAAGTTCATCGCATATCGCAGATCACAAAACTCAGAAGAGATAGCACTCATAAACGCTGAAGTGCGATAAAGGGGCCAAATGCGATGCAACTCAGAACTATTATTCAAAGGATTTCAAATCCGGATGTAAAGCCTTTCCAGTGTTAAATCGCATAGGAGGTAAAAAAGGGGAGTATAATGTAAAACCTTGATATTCCGAAATATGATATGATACCAGACGCGATACAGTTTGAAGTTAAAATCTGAAGTATTTCAAGTCCAGGGCTATGTGTTTTTATGAAGAAAACCATGGAAGTGGAGGTCAACTCAGGTTACAAAAGAAAGACCTAAAAACATGAAAAAGGATCCGATCCCATGCATAACAGTGTTATGCAGTTGCGGTTGTGAGTTAAGAAGAAAGGTAAGTCGCGATGAAGCGATAACTGTTGGATCACGGAGTAGAGATCTACGATGCAGATTAGAAGTGCCAATTTGGGCATCGATAAATGTGCAAGATTGGCGGAAATGAAAAATTTACAAGGGTATTATGTATTAAAGGCGTATATGGTTATAGAGTGAATATATTTAAATACAGTCTTAAAAGATAGTGGAATATATTTTGAAATCCGCGGAACAGTGAAGGCAGGATTAGAAAACTGGTAAATTGTTGTTTCACACCGCTTTTGGAGGATAAGTGGTAAAAGGTGAAACGAACACGATAGCGTTAAGAGGGTGACACGTGGCATTCTAAAACCACCTATTTCACATAGGTTGGGAACAATTAAATAACATGCAACTTGGTGTGCGAATTCTGTCGGATTAGGAAGTTAAAAGAGGCGGAGTGTGATGACCGTTCGATTGATGAAAGGATGATGTGCATGTGGATATGCATAATGAACATTTACAAGCAAAGTGTGAGTGAACACAGCTCAAAAGACATAGGAAATGGAAGAAGCAAAATAGTTATGCAGCAGAGCTAGTATATAGCAGCAGAAAAGACTCAGGAAAGTAATAAGACCCGACACTCGTGCAAAACAATGGTTGATGCGGTAACGATAGTTTTTGAAGAAAATTTTGAATGTTGTGGGCACAAGCAGAAGAGGTAGAGTCGAGCAAAAGGAGATTTGGTGGCACTGTTGAAAACATGCTAGCTGGGTCAAGTAAGGCAAAATGCGCTTGGGCAGAATTGATGTGATGAAACTGCAGAAACTAAAAAGACAGTGACAGCAACATAAAGGACAAACGGACAACGAGCCAAGAGATGAAAGGGCTGAGTGAAATATACTTGTTGTAAATATAAATATAAATTCATTGATTATTTTTTATTGTATGTGATTGAAAGGCAAGTCTCCGTAGGCAAAGAAAAAATCCTCTGTAATACTAAAATGTATACATACTGTTATATTATTCTGAATGTGTTGGACAAGAAAATGAGAAGGGGGAAGGCAAAGATTCATACCTGTTCATTTCGAATTCCCCGTGGAATGCAAATAGTTATGAGGTGATCTCTATAAATAATGTTACCATCATATGCATAAAGAGGAAGAGAATGGAGAAAGAGGTGAGAGAGTGTAAGATGAAGAAGGAGCAGACAGAGAAGCTGTGAAGATCCAGAGATGATTTAAAGTAGATATTAAGGCTGGAAGGACAACAATGAAGAAGGAGGAAAACATAGATGATATCTAGGTAAATCAGCATATGATCTTATTGTAGAGTGAGGGAGTTGGTGCTTCCGTTTCAAGATGTAGCTTGAGAGATGTCCAGTTGTAGCTGGCTGAGGTAGGAGCCTCCTGTAGGTTGTAGCCTGCAGAAAATAGATGGGAGTTGGAGCTTCCTTGCAAGTTGTAGCTTGCAGAATTGAGGTAGTAGCCTTCTGTAGGTTGGAGCCTACAAAAAATTAGTGGTGAGAGGGAGTTGGAGCTTGCCTTTGCATCACAACAATAATAAGATGTGATTTTATCTCTTATGGGTTTCCACTTATATCTGTTGTCCATGTGCATGATGATTATGTGTTGATATTCTGTGTTTAATCTGCTTAATACCTGCTACTCACTTATTCAGATTGTTGTTCTGTTATACATTAAGTTGATCATGAAATGAACGTGTAAATAAGTGTAAAAGAAAGTTCTAAAAGACCATGAATGTGTTAAACTAATTCAACCCCCCTCTTAGTTTAATCAAGGGTTCAACACTACCTTGCCACCATGATAAAATATGTATATGTAGCTGTAGGAGCCTAATTGACTGAAAGTACAATCAATTCCACTGATTTTATCTCAAACAATGTCACCAAAAAATCCTTGACACTGGAAATTTGTAACCCAATAACTGACGGGACTAATCCTAAAACCAAGTATTAACCTTATTCATGGTTTTGCAAATATCTAAAATCTTAAAACCCCAAACTTGGCTAACTCAACAACTGCACCTTCTGTCCTAATAAGGAAGCCAAAAATCAAAGAACCTAATCCAGTATAAAACCTCAAATGTACCCAATGCTATTAGTATTTTGGTGGGCAGTTTAACTGGCCCCATCAGATAATCCAGGGAAGAGGGGATATCACAGTTTTCCTTTGGAAAAATAAAATATTTAAAAGACTAAATTTCATCGTGGTTTTCAATGCATAATACAACTCATTTCTCTTTTTTGAGTAATTTCTTGCATTCCAGGGTTTAAACCTGTCTGCTGGCTCGCTGGGAGTGTCATTGGGGGTTTTAAAATAGTAAGGTGGTCCTCAAGGGAGGGGTGATTCTATCCAGCCTTTTCAGGTATATCTGTCAATTTTATATTTTCTAGTACATTTTGGAAAATTTTATCTATTGTCTAGTACTAACTTGCAATTGAAATATTTTTATAGGCATTTTTCCCACTAGGAAAGATTTCAATGACAATATATGGTGCACTAGTTTCCATAATATTTAGTTCATATATTTTTTATGACATGGAAAATTTGATAAAACGTTATACTTATGACGAATACCTCTCGGGCTTCCATAGTGCTCTATTTGGACATCATCAATCTTTTCCTGTCCCTCTTAACACTTTTCTGATCTGTTGAAAACTATGCATTCCGAATACAAATATGTAAATTTCCCAATTCTACAGAGGGTTAAATTGTATTCCATGGAAGAAACATTATTAATATATATGGCAATTGTTTACATTTAGCAGAAATGTTGGATTTCGAAAATTGATCATGTTGTGTGAAATGTCTTGCAAAGAACATATACACTTTATCATGGTACTTAATGCATTAGATGAAATTACACAATTGCGAGCCCACAACCTTTGCTCCTACTCTTAATTTTGGACTCATACAATTCTAGATTGCACATGATGATCCTTTGATCTTAAAGTCAGATTTACAGGTCATCGTTTTTCAGTAATTAAAAATAGCTTGCTCATTGACAAGCATATCTATGAGACTCTCAATTGAGTATCCTAGCTTATTAAATAAGCTACCTTCCTTTCATGCGGGTTATGTTACATAGGATATGCAATTCTTCTTATTTATACCTCTTTTAATGCTATTGATTCCATCACATAACTATTACCCCAAGTCTAGTACACCTTGGAGATCTTGCACGTAGACAATTCTATTTTTCGTGCTTCACCTCAAATTCAAACCTGCAAGAACTTCAAATTTTGTCTTCATTCGTGGAATTTATCCATCTTTCTACTAGGAATTGTGCTACTAACCATCCTTGACCCAATAATTGACATTCTGATCAATAGGCACATGAGACTACCACGCCATTGCCATTTCATTTGTGCCTCCACATTATTGGGAAAGCATCACTATGGATCATGCAATATCCCTTATCTTTCCCACATTGATGATTTCCTTGTAAATCTCAGCCTGAACGCCTTGCTCTACAAATACCTGAGAACAACCAGAGGCGCCATTGCATACATGAGTCCTTCTGTTATAAAATCACTTCCAAGTATTGAAAAGCTTATTTTGGGAGTATAAGGCTTTTGTCCTCTTCTCTTCCATAATAATTTCTCACACATGTACCAATAGGACTCTGTAATGTGCTTTCCTTTCATGCCTTCTTGTGTTATTAAATGCCCTGAATGACCCACGTTGACACTTGACCTTCAGATGTGTAAATAACTGCTTGACTTCCAAACACAGTGACATTCCTTGAATAAATATATGAGTCCCATGAACTCATACTTCCATAACCTAAAATATTTTCTAACTCGCAATAAGACCTTCTAATTTTTAGCCTCCCACATGGCACAAACAACGATATTCTTCAATTTTCCTAACGGAATCCTCCCAACGATCTTCTTCAATTTTCCTGACAGAATCCTCCTTGTTGAAATGTTACTTTCAATACTGGCTGTGCAGAGCTACTTTCTATTCTAATCTCCAGGTCTCTTGTACTCAAGCTGCCTTATAAAATGGTGAAAAATCGATTCTTGAAAAACACCCCTTACAGTCCTTTCGAAATCCTTTTGACAGAGCCTCTTTACATTGATGAAACAGAGCTCTCGTATTGCATTTATATAAAACAGAGTATAAGCTTTTTTTTTATTGAAGCGCGGGTTTCGTTTAAAGGATGAGTGGTCCCCGCCACCCACGAAAGGAGACAACGGGGTAGACCACATCGGCAAACAGTTAGCACACATGCGGCGGGTTTACATTGGAGCGGGTTTCATTTGCCCCGTTCGTGCAGTGGAAATCCGGACCCGAAAAATATTAGGGCGGAATTGATATGGAGTTTTCGCGTCATAGTTTTCATCCGTATGCTAGCCCAAAATTCGGACCCAAATTTTTATAGGGCGTATTCTATTGAGAATTCGCGTCACAAAATTGGCCGACGTCAGCAGGCTATTTTGGAACGCGAATTTGGTTTATGCAAGATGGTTTATTTTTGTTTCAAGTCTGGTAGGGTCCACCAGGCTAAAGGATTTATTGAAGTTTTGTTAAGTTTTAAGTTTTAAAACATATACGACAGAGTTCAAAGATTTACAAAGGTTTTGTTTCGCTTTGATAGGTACGTGTATATATATATATATATATATATATATATATATATATATATATATATATATATATATATATATATATATATATATATATGTTTTATATATATATATATATTTCATATATATATTAAAAAATTTATAAAGTGTGGATCCCAAGATCATTTTAATAGATTTGTTTTATTACTTGCATAGTTTTGTTATTTTTTTAATATATGCATTGCATAGAAAAGAAAAGGGCGGTGAGCCTATGTTGTAACGAAATTTCATGTTTGTAATGCATAGCAGTGCGAATTGTAAAACACAACAGTGTTATTTTGTGAGAGACAGAGTGTAAGAAATACACAGACAATGTATTGTTTTGGTTGATTGGCATTGCGTTTTTGAAGCAGTCCATATTTGTAATAGTTTTTTTTTGAAAGTTAATGAAATAGTTTTCAAGTGGAAACTCTGTCTCCTGTGTTAAGAATTTTTAATTTCTGCGTGTTAGAAGAGGATAGTATTACTCTCTCCATTGTTATTCTGGAATTTTCAAATATTCCAACATGGTATCAGAGCTAGTCCAAGCTCTTTGAAGATCAAAGAAGCTGAAGGAAATGAGTTCTTTGTTGCAGCAACTTCTCCAGCAGTGTGAAGACTCAGCCAAAAATAATTCAAGGTATTTCTCTATATAATTTATTGTGTTACTGTTGCAGAACAGTTAGCTATTTTAAATACACAGTCAAGTGTTTTTTGAATCATAATTACGAGTGCAGAATGGCTGGAGCCAGCATTGGTATGAGTATGGGAAATATCCACCTCCCACTATTTAATGGGAAAAATTATAACTACTGGTCAATAACTATGAGAGCTTTATTTGTCTCCCAAGACTTATGGGAATTTGTTGAGGATGGATTTGAAGAGCCAGCAAATGAAGAAGAGTTTGAAGATTTAACTCAGACAGAGAAAGAGTTGCTGAAGAGAAATAGGAAGAAAGAATCCAAAGCTCTTTTCTCATTGTATCAAGCAGTGCATGAGAGTGTGTTTCCAAGGATAGCAGCAGCCAAGAGATCTAGAGAAGCATGGGAAACTCTCAAGACAACCTATCAAGGCATGGAAAAAGTGAAGAAAACAAAACTTTAGTTGCTGAGGAGAGACTTTGAGACTCTCTGTATGAAAGAGTCAGATACTATTGACTCATTCTTCACTCATGTGATTGGAATGGTCACACAAATAAGATCTCATGGAGAGACTCTTGAAGATAAGAGGATTGTGGAAAAACTCTTGAGGAGTCTACCCTCAATATTTGATGTGATTGTCACCACCATAGAGGAGACTAAGGATCTCACAAAGTTCACAGTGGATGAGCTACATGCATCACTGATGACTCATGAACAGAGATTGGGTAGAAGTGAAAACTCATCTCTGGAACATGCCTTTAAGACCCAAATGTATTTCGAAAGAGGAAGAGGGCAAGGCAAAGGAAACAAGAGAGGAAGAGGCAGAAGCCAAAACAGAGGTGGAAGGAAGAGTCCAGCAAATGCTCAAGGAATGGGCAGCAATCCAAATCAGCATCAAGGCCAAGGCAGCAGCCAGCAAAGTGGTCAGCAGAATGCTCAAGGACAGAGGTATGATAAGTCCAATGTCCAATGTTACTATTGTAAAAAATATGGTCATTATGCTAATGAATGTAGAATGAAGCAGCATGATATGGGAAATAGAACTAGTGAAAATTTCACTAGGGAAAATCTCAACCAAGACAATTTGTTTCTAGCTTGTAATATGGGTGAAGAAAAGAATGAGGATTTATGGTTTCTAGACTCTGGTTGCAATAACCATATGACTGGAAATATAGCAATGTTTTCTATGTTAGATGAGAGTGTGAAGTCACAAGTCACACTAGGAACTGATAGCAAAGTTTCTGTTATGGGAAAAGGAAATGTAAATGTTTAAACAAGGAAAGGTGTAAATAAATCCATAGCAGATGTTTATTATGTTCCAAGAATGAAGTGTAACCTCTTAAGTATTGGACAGCTTCTTCAAAATGGGTACAATGTATTTTTTGAGGATGATGTTTGTACCATCATGGACAAACCACCCAGCAAATAATGTATTGCTGAAGTGAAGATGACAAGGAACAGGATGTTCCCTCTTAGAATGAGAGAAGATTTGAAAAATGAAGAAGAGAAAGCTGCAGTGGCACAAGAGGCTATCCAAAGCGAACCAAAAGATGAAAATTGGTTGTGGCACTTGAGATTTGGACATCTCAACTTTGGAGGCCTTAACTTGTTGAATAGAAAAGGAATGGTAAGAGGTTTACCATTAATAGAGAAACCGGATAGCCTTTGTGAAGGTTGTATCTTGGGGAAACAACACAAAGAAAGTTTCCTTCTGGGAAAAGCACAAAAGCGAAAGCACCCTTAGAGATTGTCCACTCATATTTGTGTGGACCGAGGCAAACTCCATCTCTTGCTAGCAGCCACTACATGTTAACATTCATAGATGATTTTACAAGAAAAACTTGGGTTTACTTTTTGAAAAACAAAAGTGAAGTGTTTGAAATATTTTTCAATTTCAAAGAACTTGTGGAAAACCAGAGTGGGTTGCACATCAAAGTTCTAAGAAATGATAGAGGAGGTGAGTATATCTCTAAATATTTTCTACGTTTTTGTAGAGAAAATGGTATTCATAAGAAGTTTACAACTAGATATACTCCGCAGCAAAATGGAGTAGCCGAAAGGAAGAATAGAACCATAATGGACATGGTAAGGAGTATGTTAAAGGAAAAGAATTTGCCTAATGATTATTGGGCTGAAGCTGTACATTGTGCAGCGTAAATTTTGAATAGGTGCCCTACAAAATAAATTATGAACGAAGTGCTGGAAGAGGCATGGAGTGGCACAAAGCAAGGATTCACACACATGAAGGTTTTTGGATGTGTGGCTTATGCACACATTTCGGATCAGCTAAGGAAGAAGTTGGACAGCAAGGGGGAGAAATGTGTTTTCATTGGATACAGTGAGGAATCCAAGGCTTACAGGTTATACAACCCATCCACCAAGAAGTTTATTGTGAGCAGAGATGTTTAGTTCATTGAAGAGGAAGCTTGGGATGGAAGCATAGAGAAAATAGTGAATGTTAAACACTGTTTATCTCATGATGAAAATGATGATAAATTGGCTGAAATACATCCCCAAACAGTAGCACCAATAGAAGAGCAACAAAGCACACCCTTGAGGAGAAATGAAGGTGCTTCTCCAAGCACACCACAAGGAGGAAATTCAAGTGCTTCTTCAGGCATTTGTACACCTAATGAAAGAGGTAAGAAGTTCAGAAATTTGAATGACATTTATGCACAAGAGGCAACAAATGAAGGTATCAATTCTTTGTTTGCTTTATATTGCCATGTTGATGACCCTATCCACTTTGAAGAAGCTATTAAGGATAAGAAATGGATAGAAGCTATGGATGAGGAGATAAATGCCATAGAGAGAAATAAGACTTGGGATTTGGTTGAACTCCCAAAAGGTAAAGATTTCATTGGAGTTAAATGGGTCTACAAGACCAAGAGTAATGCTGAAGGCAAAATAGAGAGACACAAGGCCAAACTTGTTGTCAAAGGTTATAAGCAGAAGCACGGGATAGATTATGAGGAAACTTTCGCACCGATTGCTAGAATGGAAATCATGAGAGCAGTGCTGTCCATAGCAGCAAAAAACAAGTGGAAATTTTACCAAATGGATGTGAAGTCAACATTCCTAAATGGAGTGTTAATGAAAGAGGTTTACATTGAACAACCTCTTGGATATGAAAATAAATGCCAAGAGCACAAAGTGTGCAAGTTGAAGAAAGCTCTTTATGGGCTGAAGCAAGCGCCAAGAGCATGGTACAGTAGGATAGATTCCTATCTACTGGAAAATGGATTTGAAAAGTGTGAGGGAGAGCCCACCCTCTACATCAAAGAAAAAGATGGTAAAATGTTGATTGTAGTTTTATATGTTTATGATGTTATTTTCACAGGTAATGATGATTACCTTATTGAAAATTTTAAAACAGTCATGAAAGAATAATTTGAGATGACTGACATGGGTTTGTTGAAATACTTCTTAGGAATAGAAGTAGAACAAGATGAAAATGGGATTTTTATCTCACAGGAAAAATATGTTAATGAATTTCTGGAAAGATTTAATATGTAGGAGAGCAAAGCAACAATCACTCCCACAGTGATGGGATTAAAACTCAGCAGAGAGGATAGCAGCAAGGATTTTGATCCTAGATTGTACAAGAGCATAGTTGGCAGCCTCATGTATTTGACTGCAACTAGGCCCGATATAATTCATGTTGTTAGTTTGATTTCCAAATTCATGGAGAAGCCAAAGGATGCACACTGGCAGGCAGCGAAGAGAATTCTGAGGTATGTTAAAGGTACTAAAAGGTTTGGTATTTTATATACTGCTTCAGAATGTTCAGATTTAGTTGGATACACTGACAATGATTGGGCTGGAAGTGTAGATGATCGGAAGAGCACTTCCGGTTATGTTTTTCACATGGGTTCAGGAGCCATTTCATGGGCTTCTAAAAAGAATCCCATTGTAGCATTTTCTACAGCAGAGGCAGAATATGTGGCAGCTACAGCAGCATCTTGTCAAGAAATTTGGATGAGGAGGATGTTAAGAAGTTTATGCCAAGAGCAGGTAAAAGGAACAGTGATTTTTTGTGACAATAGCTCAGCTATTGCATTATCGAAGAATTATGTGTTTCATAAGAGAACGAAACACATAGACACAAAATTTCATTATATCAGAGAATTGGTAAACAATGGTGAAATTGTTTTGGAACACTACAAAACTCAGGAGAAGTTTGCAGACATTCAGACCAAGCCATTGGGGTACAAGAGTTTTGAGTTTTTGAGAAAATGTCTGGGTATGACTGATAACCCAGCAGTTGAAAGTAAGGGGGAGTGTTGAAATGTTACTTTCAATACTAGCTGTGCAGAGCCGCTTTCTATTCTAATCTCCAGGTCTCTTGTACTCAAGCTGCCTTCTAAAATGGTGAAAAATCAATTCTTGAAAAACACCCCTTATAGTCCTTTCGAAATCCTTTTGACAGAGCCTATGTACATAGATGAAACAAAGCTCTCGTATTTCATTTATATAAAACAAAGTATAAGCTTTTTTTTTAATTGAAGCACGGGTTTCGTTTAAAGGATGAGTGGTCCCTACCACCCACGGAAGGAGACAATGGGGCAGATCACATCGGCAAAAAGTCAGCACACATGCGACGGGTTTACATTGGAGCGGGTTTCATTTGGCCCATTCGCGTAGTGGAAATACGGACCCGAAAAAGATTAGGGCGGAATTGATATGGAGTTTTCGCGTCATAGTTTTCATCCGTATGCCAACCCAAAATTCGGACCTGAATTTTTATAGGGCGTATTCTATTGAGAATTCGCGTCACAAAATTGGCCAACATCAGCAGGCTATTTTGGAATGCGAATTTGGTTTATGCACGATGGTTTATTTTTGTTTCAAGTCCAGCGGGGTCCACCACGCTAAAGGGTTTATTGAAGTTTTGTTATGTTTTAAGTTTTAAAACATATGCGACGGAGTTCAAAGATTTACAAACGTTTTGTTTCATTTGCAATCGCGCTACGTATATATATATGTTTTATATATATATTTCATATATATATTAAAAAATTTATAAAGTGTGGATCCCAGGAGCATTTTAATAGATTTGTTTTATTATTTGCTAGTTTTGTTATGTTTTTAATATATGCGTTGCATATAAAAGAAAAGGAAAGTGAGCCTGTGTTGTAACGAAATTTCATGTTTGTAATGCACAACAGTGCGAATTGTAAAACACATCAGTGTTATTTTGTGAGAGATAGAGTGTAATAAATACAAAAACAGTGTATTGTTTTGGTTGATTGGCACTGTTTTTTTGAAGCAGTCCATATTTGTAATAGTTTTTTTTTTTTTTAATTTAATGAAATAGTTTTCAAGTGGAAACTTTGTCTCCTGTGTCAAGAATTTTTAATTTCTCTGTGTTAGAAGAGGAGAGTATTACTCTCTCCATTGTTATTATGGAATTTTCAAATATTCCAACACTCCCAAGTATTTCTCTATGATTCAATTAAGTCATATGGCATATCAAAATCAGGAAGCATTATGTTCATGAGTAGAATTTCAGTCATCCAACCAGTGTTTGAAATCAAGATATCTTTTTTTTTTTTTCTTTAATATTTGCAATCTATGCTTTTTTTGTTTCATGCTCCTTGTCTTTTAGTTCTTAATATGTTGCTTAAATATTTGTAATCTTTGCTCTGTTCGGTTCGGCAAACCTATGTATGATGTCAGACTACATAATTTTTTGTCGGCATTGAAGGATTCTTATGCAGCTTCTCTATGGGTCTCTGCACTAAGATGTCGCAAGTCTACTTCTGTGACAATCAGTTCATTCAAGAAACAGACTAAGCCTTCAGGTACTTGTTCATTAGAAGGGTGGGTGATCACAAGCAGAACTATTAAGTAGTGGTAACAATCACCGTCAGATTGTTTTTCCTACTGTTATTTTGTCTCTCTTTTTACATTCAATAAAGAATAGAATACAGTCGATCACTCAATAATAACTGTCCTAAATTACCTCAATGTGAAATATTGTATTGTAACCTCCCCATTAATACCTTACCTTACCTTACCTTTTGTCTGGTTTGGATTGCTGATCAGCCTTGTGCCTTTCCTTTCCGTTGTCGAGATTCTGGAAAAAGTAAATCATCTCTAAAAGTTCACATTAACTATTTGGGCTTTTGTATTTTAAAAAAGATTTGCTAAAGTCAATTCCACTTTATTGGAAACTTTAATCATAAATTAAATGGGTTAAAACTTTCGCAAAATGTGCACTCATGATGTTGGAGCTAAGGTACGTCCTATGGTAGTGCACTTGAATCAGTTATGGTCCTTCCCTTTGAAGGAGGGCTAATTATGGAATTTGCAAACAAGTCTGAAACATGGAATTTTGATTTGTTTCGAAAGTAACTCATGTCAAAATGCACATTAACTATTTGAGTTGGTGCATACAAGGATGGACTTACTAAAATTATTCCTCCCTTCTCCTGCCCTTTGCCTGCCTGTCGTGAGGCCTTCTCCCCTCTGCCATGAGCCCTTTGGGCTTCTCTCCAATCACCGCATGCCCAGGGGCCTATTTCCTTAAGGTCGCAGGCCTCTCTTGATACAAGTGGCAAAACTTAGGGCCTTTGCATCCCATCCTTGTGATCTTACCTTGATCCATGTGCCCTCTCCTCTTACTGTTTGTCAACAATTTGACTTCTGGAATATTTTTCGGTGTGTTGTGCCAGTTTTGAGTTAAATTTTTTCAGAATTTCAGGTGATATGGTCATTGGAGGAATTGTGATTAAGTTCCTAATGATCTTCAGGGCCTAGGGCCTACTAGTTTTTAACCCTAAAACTCTTTACTCATCTCATTGTTTCCATTCAGCTCTCTGATTTGTTCTTAGCAGTAAATAAAAAACATTTCAACTCGTAATAATAATAATCAATTTTTTGTTTGTGTTTTTCTATCTGCCTTTTACAAGTCATTTTTTTGCCATATTTATATAAGGTAAAGTTTTGAAACTTGGCCTTGTGATGGAGTTGAGGTTTTGTCTTGTGGTTAAGAATTGTGGTTTTGGGAACTCGTGACTCATGATAGTAAGCTCATGTATTACATGTAGTTGAAGCCATTTTAATTAAAATGGTTGTGTATTTTCCATTGTATTGATCCATAGTTGAACAGATAATTTTTTTTTTTAATAAAATTATTCATTTTCTATATTATTAAAAATTTATAATATAATATTTTCACTCTCTAATAGAAAAATTTCTCTTTCTATTAAATGAAATTTGTTTTTCGTGTTCAAGCTCTCTGACCTTGTGTTATCTATTTAAACATTTTAACTCGTTCAATAATAATAATAATAATTTGTCATTTGAGTTTTTCTAAATACCTTTTTAATAATTTTTCATTTGCGTTTTTCTATATACCTTTTTACAACTCATTGTTTTTCTAATAATATTCTTATATTATTTATATAAGATAAGGTTTTGAAACTAATATAGCATTATGTCAAACATTTTCCCATCCATGTGTATAAGAAGAGAAGAAAGAGAGGAATTTATCAGCCAAATAGAGTGAGCTCCATTTGCCCATCCATGTGCATGGGAAGAAAGACAAGAAGTGCGCATTATTTGCCCATCCATGTGCATGGGAAGAAAGAAGAAAGACAAGAAGTGCACTCTATTTGCCCCTCCATGTGCATAGGAATAAAGACAAGAAGTTATTCACCAAATAGAGCTCCATTTCATTTATTTATAACTTTCTAATTTTAACCACTTGAAAATTTTTATGAATCTTATGTGAAAAAAAATTTGGCATCGAAAAAGTAGGCTAAATATTTATTTGATTTAAATCATTTTCAACTCTAAAGTTTCTTTTTTTACCATTATTTTTTTATATGAATCTTATGTGAAAGAAATTCTAACATCGAAAAAGTAAATGAAATATTTATTTGATTTAAATCATTTTCAACTTTAGAGTTCTTTTTTCCTATTATTTTCTTTAAAATATTATTTTCTTTTTACCTCTTTACAAGGAAAAAGTCGGAATACTAAAATATTATGATGTTCTTTTATCCATTATTTTCCTTTTTGCATCTCCACAAGGAAAGAGTCATAATACTAAAACATTATTTTCTTTTTCCCGTCCACAAGAAAAGAGTCGGAATACTAAAATAGTATGATGTTCTTTTTTTCCATTATTTTCTTTTTTTCATCTCCACAAGGAAAGAGTCATAATACTAAAACATTATTTTCTTTTTGTCTCTCCACAAGGAAAGAGTTGGAATACTAAAATATTATGATGAAAATTGTCTGCATCTCTAAGGGTTTAACCCACTTCCTCCCAAAAGCTCTGTAAAAAAATGAGATATTTCCCAATTATTTTCATTGTAATTTAAAAATGAGATATTTCCCAATTATTTTCATTGTAATTTAGCTCATCATTGATTCCCATGTATAAAATACATGCAAGGCTCCTTCCATATAATAATTTTTAACAAAAAGGACTAGGAGCTTGCCCTGAAAATTTCAGGGGAAGCCATCCAACAAATTCATGGAAATTAAGACTCCTATTTATTTCCTTAGACCCCTTTGCTAAATATGTGCAAGTTTGATCAGTATCACATTCATCTGGGCTCTGTGCTTGTTGTTTAAAGGGGATATTTTATTATTACAATATAATTTTTTTGCTAATTTGTTTGGCGATCCAACATATTATGGAAATGATACAATTTTGGAGTTTGTGACCATGAGAAAACCATATTTCTATAGAGATAGAAACCTTCAATTAAGGATTTCATAGAAAACCAATTATTTATATTATTTATTTTTATTTTTTATAATCATATTTCTTTTTTTTACTTAGATTCTAAGAGTAATGAGAAAAATCACATCTTTATGAAAGAAGAAATATTGAATTAAAGATTTAAAACTTCGGCTTGCCAAAATATTTTTTTTGAGGTGTAAGGTGTAAATCTTTTTGATTAGTAACCAAAAAAATTTAAAACTTATTTTTCTATTACTTTTCATATAAGAAGACAAGAGAATGGTGATTAGCATGCATTTTGGATTTATGATCAAGTGATTTATAAATGATAACGCATGGATTGAGAATAAATTTTGTGCTTATTGTTAAACAATAATTATGTCTAGAGGGGCTCTTCAATTTAGTATGGTAGAGATGTTGTAATGTTGTAATGTTTAACATTTTAACCCTGTCAAATTAAAATAATAATAATAATAATAATAATAAACATCCCATTGTAGAGATTTTCTAATGTCTTGTCAAAATAAAAGTTAAAAAAAAACATAAATTAATAATTATAGTTATAATTATAATCATAATTAATAATTAATCCATCCTAGATCCATCTTTAACTCCAATATACCAAATTTATTGAAATGAAAACCTTCTTTTAGAGTGAAAAGATTGATCTCTAACGAGGCTTGGTAGATCCAGAGTTATCTGGGCTTGTGTAATGTAATGTTATAATTTGTATCTACGCTTGTGTAATGTAATGTTATGTTGACTCGGTCAAATTATTTAAAATAAAATTTAGTAAAATTGAGAATCAAGTTATGCCTATTTTTCTACCTTTAGGTTTATGAGAATGGTTTTGTCCATAACATTTATCTCTAATGTAACCTTCTTCTTTTTTTTCTAATTTAGACTAGTTCTATCATATTATATGAGCCAAAATATTACATAGCTCTTCCTCCGGACTTGGAAAGCCAGTTCTGGAGGGAAGTATCAAGCTTTTGAAAACAAAAAATAGACTGCCCCGGATGGGGAAACTAGTCCACCAATAGCAGAATTTAAGAGCTACCCAGAATGGGAAACCAACATACATAATAGTGTAATTGAGACTAAAACATAACAACAAAATATGCGAAAACATGTTCAAACTACAGAACGCTATGAGAAAACTCAAAGGAGAGAAGAGCACCCAACTTTTGAAATTAGGGTGGACCTTCATTCTTCTTACTGGGGTTGGGGTCTTCCTCCTCGATGGACTGCAAACATACAAATATTCATTGTCCTCCTTGCTCAGCGCGTGGATTGGAGCCTGCAGCCGTGGTGACACCTGAGCAGCCGTTCGGTTGGAGGTGGTAGTGAGCTTACTGTTGTTCTCTTCTTTGCCTCCTGCATCGCTGCTTGAACTTCAACCATCACTGGAACCCAAATTGCTGCTGGTGCAATGGCTGCTGCTGGAGGTTCTTTGCACAGGCAGATCCTTCATCTTGCTCAGGATGAATGCTAGCTTGGACTAAAGAGTGGATTTGCGCGGGCGCTTTTTGGGTCGAATGTCGGAGGAAGCAAGCAGGGAGATAGGGAGCTGAAAGGATAATTGAGAAAAGAGATTGACTGGGTCAAGCCTGCTCAGCTCCTCCCAACCCATAGAGAGGCTTAATTCCCTGTCCATGGCATTCGACAGAGGGGGCCTGGAGGGGAGGTCGCGACCTCCAGCCCTTCGACAGTGCATGCAATGATTCCTAGGCATGACAGGCAAGGGAGCAGAGGTGCGGGATAGGGAGGGGACACTCAACTGAGCTGGATAGGAGCTGCCACCACCTATAAACACCAAGGAGCAACTGCAACAAGTCTGAGCAGGGCCAAGAGCCGAGGACTGAGAGGGAAAACCAGAGGCGAGCTCATAAAGCTAAAGAGAAAGCCAAATTGAGGCATGATGAGCGCGATGAACAAGCTTAATAGCCATGGAAGCAGAATCGAGAGACGTTAATGCTCTGCAGTAGGAGGATGGCTCAATGAAGTTGGCAGGGAGTGAATTAAGGTAGGCATGCTAGATCATTTGACCTTGGGCGGCCGACCATGTGTGGGTGCGTGGGGAGGACAGCTACCCCTCCACATGGTGCCCATGTGGCCCCTTATTTCACTATAAGGCACCTGCATCTGGGTTCTAATGTAACCTATTTAAATGGTGAAAAACTCCATGTTAATTTTTCCTAGTGAACAACGGGATCCCAGTAATGTTTTCTTTAGACACCACCACTTTTCTTAGTGTTTTTTGATCCTAACAACATTGTGAGATCATTTTCAAGAATTTTTCCATTCTTAATCAATTCAAAATTTAGTAAATTCCAAATCATAAACCAACAACCCTATTGCGTAATATTTATCTAAATTATTTAGATTATTTAACTTATGCAACATTGTCGTTTGATCCTCTATCCTTAAGAGTATGTGCCTTGAGTCAATTTGATCTTTGAAGCAAGTAAAGTATATAGTATGTGAAATGTTGATTGGCCCACAAAGGGCCTGGAGCGGATCAATACAGAGGTGAGGTGAATCAAGACCAGGTGGTCATGCATGATATGGCCTGACACCTTGCAATACACACCTCACGCAGCTTATTGGTCGGGTGAGCCACATAGAGATGTTTTGGTTTTAGATAGTCAAATTTTCTCTGTGTAGGTGTTATAGTTTGGATTTGGGTCTGTCATTGTCTTATTTTGGGTCAAATTTTGATCTCGGTATGCACCATATACAAAATTTTATTCTCCAGGATGTGGAGGCGACTACTTACATTCCTTTAAAGTTTCTTGGTGGCAAACATGGAGGCAGGAGGTGGCGAGGAAGTGAGGAATCTGTCCCTACTCTAGCGTAGGTGGTTGGACTCCTTCATTATCTCACGTCCATGTAAGAGAATCGGATTTATATTTTGTCATAGGTGGTGGCACCTCTATGGTTGTTATTGTTGTTGTTGTTGCCATTAGTTAGTAGTGTTGTTCTCATCTATATCGGGTGGAGCTAATACTTCTCACTCACACTATTGGCAATGGTGACTTGTGGCTAAATAGTTCAATGGTGTGATCTTTCCATTTTTGTGGCCCATAGATGGATTTTTGGTTGCAGGTATCATGGTAGGGATTGGTTTTCCTTGGATCTAGTGGGGTGACAGTTAATCCAGCTTTGCTTCTCCGACTATTCAACCGGAATCTGGCAGACTTAATCAGAATTCTGAAAATTTAAATTTTATGCGAGAGACTATTAAAGGGTTTGTACTAGATGTTCTTGGGGTGTATACGATGGGGATTATAGATCCTCCTTGGATATTTTTCCACAATTAATCTCCCTCTACCACACCTAGGAGACCACTCCACATTAACTTCTGAACCATTGGTGTTGTTGCATATCAAGCTGCACAAACCTTGGGATCTGAACTTTCTTCAATGCAGGTTGTACACTTGGGGCACACTATCAGAGATTTCTATTTTTTATCAATTTATATGGTACGTTACGCGGTGGGAACCCTCCACATTTGGATGGGATTAATTCTTTTATTCCGAGGTATTTATTACCTACATCAGTTGAGTGTAGGGGGTTGTCACCACTATCGTTCTGGGGGGAATTCTTAAGGTGATTTTCATGTAGTCTGATATGTTAGTCATATATCTCTCCAGGTTCATATTCCTATCAAACTTGGCATGTACGAGATGGCACACATAGTTGAATACTTGGAAATGTTGGAGGAAGATGTCATCGGGAATGAATCCATTGTAGAGGCAATGTGGGTGGCAGAATGTAGGAACCATACTGGAATAAACAGGGTGCATGTGGTATTCCCATGAAGCCATATCACTGGAAACTCCACTTCCACATGTGGGTTACATGCTGAGAACGTGCATGAACGATTTGGACAAGGGTATGTCTCTCACAATCCACATTTTAAACCTCATAAACCAACTCTGGAGATTAAACTTCTCATATTTGGTTACGACGTCATGTGGGATCACATGGCTAGTTTGCAGAAGCGCACCCTCGTCAACAGATGATACTTCAACCAGGAGAAGGACCGTGATATGCAAAATTGGGTTGATGGACAGTTGACTCTTCTCCTTGGCTACCCATCGAAGGTTTGTAGACTGATGAATGGTTGGTCCATCTTTCATTTCATGTCCCAGGAATATGTCGCTCGCGTCTTAGACATTCCTTGGGTCCGCGGATTATTTTTCCTCTCTCTGCACCCCTAGTATATCAACTTCAATCCAAACACAGAGACACCCCGAAAGCATATTGTCTAGGTCAATTTACTCGACCTTCCACTGGAGTTTAGGATGAAACACATCCTTGCATCGATTGGAAACACAATTGATAGGTTCATTTACACTAATCCTAAGTGTTTGGGTTAGTTGGATAAGCGCATTGCTTGGATACTTGTGGAGATTGGGTTTGCGGGTGGACTTCCGACTCAAATTGATCTAGATGGGGAACATATTGTTCACAGGAAAATATTGGATTACTGGTGTGTCTCTTTTCGATGCCTACTTTTTCATAACACAGGACACCCTCTCAAGTCTTTCCCAAAACATTTTGGTCCCCGAGGATGGTGACCTCCACGATGGGATGAAAACACATTGTCTCGAATTTCGGCTCTGACATCTTCTCCTTCCTCACCCGGACTTGCAGGTACAGCCACATCCCCTAATCCCCACATTGTATCTCATTCGTGTTCTCCACATTCTCCCCCTAAAAAAAATCTTTCCCTGACCAGACCTTATTTCCCCCATCCACATTCCATATTGCGATGTTCGACGTCTCTCAACCAAATTTCAATCTCTTCCACAAGTGGTGACACATAGAACACTCACTAGAAGATGGGTGCCCCACCGGTTGTTGTGATTCCCCCTAATCACCTCTTTCTTTCCAATACCCTTCCCAAATCCCCACCGGCAACCCCTACTACGTTTATCCCTTCCCCTTAAACTTTGTCTTCCCCATCTCGACTCTTTGCACCTAAATACCCCCATAACTCTATCTGGAGCGACTTGGGTTTTCTCCTTCTCAACCCAGCTATGGACATTACAAATATCCCCATTCATCGTGGTGTCACCTCATCCCCACCAATTACCATGTTCCAACTCTCTACTAATAATGTTATGACATGTCGCAAGGGTGGTCGAAATTCCTAGGGAAAAAAAAGTTTGGAAACATTTCCTCTCAAGTTAACAAATCTCCAAGAGGTGCCCATATCCACTATGTTCAATCAGGTTCTTAGAGAAATATCACCCAAGAAGCGGTGTTCGTGACGAATTGTGTCTCCATCAACCTACTTCAATCCAAACATAGAGACGCCCTGGAACCATATTGTCTGGGTCAATTTACTCGACCTTCCACTGGAGTTTAGGATGAAACACATCCTTGCATCGATTGGAAACGAAAATGGTAGGTTCATTTACACTGATCCTAAGTGTTTGGGTCAGTTGGATAAGCACATTGCTTGGATACTTTTGGAGATTGGGTTCATGGGCAGACTTCTGACTCAAATTGATCTAGATGGGGAACATCTTGTTCACGAGAAAATATTGGATCACTGGTGTGTCTCTTTCTGATGCCTACTTTGTCATAACACGGGACACCCTCTCAAGTCTTTGCCAAAAAATTTTGGTGCCCGAGGACGACGACTTCCACGATGAGATGAAAACACATTGACTCCAATTTCGGCTCTGATATCTTCTCCTTCCTCACCCGAACTTGTAGGTACGGCCACATCCCCTAATCCCCACATTGTATCTCACTCGCATTCTCCACATTCTCCCCCAAACACAAATATTTCCCTGACTAGACCTTATTACCCCCATCCACATTCCATATTTTGATGTTCAACGTGTCTCAACCAAATTTCAATCTCTTCCACAAGTGGTGACACACAGAACACTGACTAGAAGATGGGTGCCCCATAAGCTGTTGTGATTCCCCCTAATCGCCCCATTCCTTCCACAACACCACCTAACTCCCCACTAGAAACCCCTACTACGTTTCTCCCTTCCCCTTAAACTTTGGCCTCCCCATCCCGACTTTCTGCACCTCAATCCCCCCATAACTCTGTCTGGAGCGACTTGGGTTTTCTCCTTCTCAACCCGTATATGAACATTACAAATATCCCCATTCATCTCGGTGTCACCTCATCTCCACCCATTACCATGTTCCAACTCTCTACTAATAATGTTACGACACGCCACAAGGGTGGTCAAAACGCCCAAGGAAAAAAAGGTTTGGAAACACCACCTCTCGAGTTAATGAATCTCTGTGAGGTACCCATATCCACTATGTTCAATCGGGTTCTTAGAGAAATATCACCTAAGAAGGGGTGTTCGTGATTAATTGTGTCTCCATTAACCTGTGTGTCCTAGGGGACCACTCGAAATTATAATCCCTCAAAAAGTTTATTTTCACTCGTTGCCCATTCATAGTTCTCTGTCAGGAAACAATGACATGTACTACTTGGGTATAATCATATTTTGGTGATATGTTTCCACAATGCCATATGGTTGTAGTGTATTCGTTGAGGCTATCCGGTGGACTTGTTGCACTCAGGGATCCATAGCTCGCAAATTTTAAGGCATACAAATTATTTTTTGGAATTTCACTATCTGGTTTTTTACGTGGGCTTCCAGAGCGCATATACTTCCTTAAGCCTATATGCTCCATATTCTGATCGTCTCACTTTTTGGTAACGTATGGATGACAATGATATACTCAAAATTGGATCCTTCGTTTTGGTGGGGGATTACAATGCCACACTATTTTTACATGAACATTGGGGATGGAGGTGTTATAGATATTCTATGTCAGAGTATCTCAATGAAATATTTGAGGAAAACCACCTTCGGGATATTTACCCTACCAATTTATGTCCTAATTGGTATAATGGACAATATGGTGATGGAAATATTGCGAAAAGTCTTGAACGTTTATGCTACATGAGAACCTTCTAGAATTCTTGGGGACTATTACCTCTATGATGGAAGATGTCCCTATCTCTGACCATCGCCTTATTATTCTAAGTCGGCAGATGGACCGTGCACTCTGGGGGGCTCCTTTTAAATGTAATCAGGTTTGGTTGGAGGACTCCGAATTCAATAGACTAGTTGTGGGGCACTGTTTTTCCTCCACGGGACTCTCATCCTAATCTCCCATGGCACATATGGTGGGTACATTAAATGGCTTGAAAAACGAGGTAAAGACTTGGGAGCAGGAAAAAAAAGGGACACATCAAAGAGCTGGCAAGTATTATTGGGGAGTTAGGGGCGACCATTAAAATGCTTGACACATAGGTTGAACTGGTAGTTATATGGGATCATATTAAGCAGTTGGAGGGTTGCAAGAGATAGATTTTATTGATTTAGGAATATAAATATCATTTCAAAATTCGGGCGATTTGGTTACAGGCGAGTGACCAAAACACGAAATATTTCCAAAATTATGCAAATCACCAACATAATTGAAACAACATCTGGGAGATAAAAAATTCCTCGAGACATTTGTTCCACTCCATTGAGGACATCCAAGTGGAGGTCGTGCGACATTGAGTCGCAATTCCAACAATGAATGAGGATGCACATAGATGATCAATTGTGCGGTACAGCGGACCATCCACACATGTTTGATTATGCACTAAATGACTCAATCTATAAGGTTGTGACATATGAGGAGGTTTAAAAGTGCTCAAGTCTTTTGCAAATGAAAAAATTTTGGTACTAGACGGCTCGACGATTGAATTCATCTTACATTTCTTTGAAAATATGGCACAAGACCTCACTAAGATTGTGGAGTAGTCCCGACTGTGAGGATGAATATCTGGTACAATAAAATCGACTTATATTGCCCACATTCCTAATGGATCAGCTCCTTCCACATTTTCATACTTTAGCCCATTATCACTATGCAATATCACATACAAGCTCATCTTGAAGATCATTGCAGAAAGAATAAAGTCTGCTTTGTCCCGCCGCATCACCAAGGAGAAATTTGGATTCCTTCACAACAAGTTAATCCACGATGTTGTGGCCATTTCTTGGGAGGCTATTCATACCATGCATTCTTTAAAGCATAAGACACTGGCCATGAAGGTGGACCTTTGCAAGGCATACGATTGCATAAACAGGGAATTTCTCAGGCTCATTCTTATAAAAATCAGTCTATCTACACATATCATATAGTGGATAATTTGTATTGTAAATTCCGCACACCTCGCTGTCATTATAAATAGACTCCCAACATATTTTTTCCGAGTGGGTCGGGGTCTGCGCCAGAGGTGCTCACTATTTCCCCTCCTTTTCATCTTGGTGATGGATTGTCTCAACATCAAGATTCGAGTTGCGGTCAGGGTGGGTAACTATGATGGTATCAAGACCAGGGGGTTAGTAGTTAACTCTCATAACCTCTTCGTGGATGACATATTGAATTTTGGGCGCCTGGTTGTTTCATAATCGTTGCTCCTACATGATGTCTTTCTTAGATTTGGTAATGCTTTGGGGTTGGTCACAAATGAAAAAAAGTATCTAATTTTGTACTCGAATGGCGACATGGAGGACATAAAGTAGATTGCAGAACTATACAAATTTAATATTGGCCATATTTTGGAGGGTCTTACGTACTTGGGTTTTAGAATGAAGCCATCTACATATACGGTGTCAGACTAGTATTGGTTAAATGACAAATATAAAAGGAAAATTCAAGTTTGGTCTCTACTATGGCTCTCCATTGGTAGGCGCTAGGTCTTGGCTACTGTTGTCTTACAACAACTTGTTTTTTATTGGGCTCATTTATACCTGCTTCACGCGGCTATAATCTGGTGTTTACACTCTATTATGGCACATTTTATCTAGTTTGGTTGTTTGGATGAACATAAGTATCATTTATCTAACTGGGATAGCCTCTCCATGCCCAAGGACATGGGGGGCTAGGGGATACTCGACATAAACTTTTTTGGGAATGGACTTATGGTTAAATCTTTGTGGAGATTCCTTTTTAATTTTGGGGTTTGGAACAATATTATTACACATAAATATCTATAGAGGAGGAACACTGAATTTTTGTATCGGGCTGGTACACTGGGAACTTCAAATGGCTCTTACATATGGTTTGGTTTTAGAAAAATATGGAATATGTTATGCGACTAAATTTTCTGGTCTTTCGAGGATGGAAAAATGATAGTATTAGGTGCAAAATGCATTGGGGGAATGATAGGACAAACTTAGTTCAATGAAGACCTGTTACACAGATTACATGCCAGGGGTATTTTTTATCTTGCACATGCCATTAAATTATGGTGGGACGACATGCCACACTGGAAGGAGGCGGTTGACTTGGGGCTCATGGGATGTGCCACCGAAACATGGGAGGACTTTAGAGAACTGGTTAGATGTGTAGGACTCCATCAGAATATAAATGGAGACAATATTACCTGGGCTGGTACATTATGAGAAAATTCAATATACCTGAGGGACACTTACAGGTATCTAATTTCCATGAACATGGGTAATAATAGCAAGTGTTGGTTTGCAGAGGTATGGAGGGTAAGTATCCCTTAAAAAATCATCATTCACAATTGGCTTGTTTGGAGAAAAAAGAACCTGACCTGGGAGAATTTATGCAAATGTGGATGGTATGGTCCTGGATACTGCCCTTTCGCCGGCAGGAGGGGGAAAATAACACACATATTTTCTTTCTATGTAATTTTTCTATCGAGATATGGTCTCGGATATGTTTTATTTTGTAGGTACAACACAAATATTTCAAAAATATTTAGGAGAGTGTTTTCTAGTGGAAACAAAGAGGTCGATCCAATATATGGATCCCATTGCTATTGACATGGTACATATGGTTGGAAAGAAACATGTTCATATTTTATGGCACCCTGGATTGCACCATATGGGTTACACAGCGTATTATGAGGGCATTGGAGGGGATCCATATAGGACATGACTCGCCTCGGGACCTATCTTGTCGCAGTAGACCATACACTATCTCATTCTTGGCCGGATATTTTGATGGAGTTGCAAAACAAGGCAGATGCAGATGCGGAGTATGGATTCGAGTGGATCAGATATATCAATATAAGATATACTGGAATTATGGAATTGGTACAAACAACAGGGCCGAATCGGTGGCATTATGGGTTCTTCTATGGTTCTCTAAGAAGCTATCCATTAATAACATTTCCATATTTGGAGACTCAAAGGTCATCATTGATCGAATGAACCACAGAAATGGATTTGCACCTCCACAACTGGCACACTGAATGGAACATATTGATAAGCTTCGAGACACTTTCTAATACATCTCTTTCAATCACATATTCAGGGAGAGAATGGTGTCGCGGATGGGCTTTCAAAATGGGACTCAGGACTACATTTGGCCACATGCACTACTCCTTACTAGATGCGGATGCCATTTTGTGCACAAAGCACAATCTTACTACCATAATCGCCAGGAATTATCTTACATATTTTTGTTTATTGTTTCTTTGATATTTTTGTTTTATATCCATACACACTTTTGTTTTCTCTACAATTTATATCCATACACACCTTTGTTTTCTCTACAATTTCACAATTTCGGACTTCATGGCTCTCTGAGCACTTTATGACCTTGGTTTTATGGCACTTTGTATTTGGCTTAATTTTCTTGTTTCTATGCTCAGGTTGTGTGGTTTTGGCACATGTTGTACATGTGTATTACCAGCTATTGGGACTAGTTATGATCTCATGTGGGTTGCCCTTTATGGAGATACATTTGGAGATTTTTATTGCCGATATATGAGATGTTTCTAGGCATATTGATTTGTTTCATGTGATATATTTGCAGCTATATGGGAGAAATTTTAAATATTGTATGCAATTATAATTAACTTGTACAAATACATAATATAAACCAAATTTTTACTTACCTAAAAAAATATAACAAGGTGGAGTAGATTTTTACATAGCTGATTGCGAGGATAGGGCACATTCTAGGTGGGTTTACAAACCTTCGGGCTACCCCTTTTCTTGGAAGAAAGTTGTCGTGAGTTGTAGTTCACTCGAATAAGGGTTTGAAGATATGTTCAAGAATGTAAGGTGTAAAAATGGGTAAATATATGTATTGGTAAAGATGTTGAAGATGTAAATATTGGTAAATATAATATTTTTTCTAAATTTTTTTTAGAAAATTTACTTTTTACTTAATATAATTATAATTATAATTTTGAATTGTGGTTCTAAATAGTTTGAAAAACAATTTTACTTAATTTAAGGCGGCATTCATGTGTTATGATTGTAAATCAATATGTAAATTTTGTAGATAAAATTATTATAGGTTAAAAAATATATTTTAGCATAGACAGTAACAAAACTTATAGTACTATATTGTTTATGTAAATAATATTATTTTATGATTTACTTTTATGTAAATAATATAATGTAATTTATTTATTTCAAGTGGAATAGTCGTTAGGTATTTAGAGGATGGTAATATTTTTTTAATTTTAAAATATATAAATTATTGTGTTGAGAGAGGTTATACATTTTTTTATAGTAGTGATGTTGTAAAAAATTATGTAAGGTATTGTTTTGTGATTTTAGTAACTTGTTTTTAAACACCATCATTTCTTTAAGTGTTTTGTGGTCCTATCAACTTGTCTTTAGACATCATCACTTCTCTAAGTGTTTTGTGATCCTATCAAAGTGTCTTTAGACATCACCACTTCTCTTAGTGTTTTATGATCCTATCAACTTTATAAGATCACTTTTGAGAATTTTTTCTATTCCTAATTAATTGGAAATTCAGTTAATTCCAATTCATAAACCAACAACTTTATTGTATAATATTTGTTTAAATTATTTAGTATATTTAACTATAATGCAATAGTGTAGGGATATTAGAGCCAATTTCAGCTATCCTTCACCAATTAGATGAATAAAAAATTGAAGAAGATTTTTTACTTAGCTTGAAATTTATAAGTGATTGTGAAGACTGAGTAGATTGTGGGGGCTGTTTTTTTTCATCTAGCACTTGGCTTGAATAAGGGTTTAAAAGTATTTTTAAGTTGATGATTATATATATTGGTAGAGGTGAAAAATGTGTAAATATTGGTAATTATATGTATGGATAAATTAGTGTAAATATTAGTAAATATAATATATTTCTAGAAAGAAGAAAAATAAAAATTTAATAATAATAAATAAATAAATAAAAATTGTGATATTTTCTAATTTTCAAATATTTAATGTTTGAAAGTATAAAATATATTAGAAATTTAATAAATTAATCAAAATAAAATATTCTAGAATTAGTATGTATCATGACATAATATTAATTTTTAAAGTTTGTATTGAATATTTAAAAAAAAAAATTATTATAATTTATGAAAAAATATTTTCGTTAGAAAAACTCACAATTTATGAATCACAAAAACCTCTCAAACATTTATTATAATATAAAAAATTAAATATTGAAGAAAAAATATAAAAGATATAAAAATAAAAAAATTGACAAGGTATTATTGTATATGGCTTTGCTCAGCTGATTGGATCTTCGGCTGTGAAGACGTGTAACGGTGCATGTTCGAGGCAAGACGGTCAAATAGCCAGCATGGAGCATAATTCTTATTGGACGGAAAACACTTCTTATTGTGATTGTGACAATGCAGGCTCTATAAATATGATAACTAATTTATATATATAAAAAAATTATCTTTGTTCCTTTTTCTTGTTATTTTCAAATAAAATAATCACTTAATCTTTCAATGTCAAATTTATCTAAGTTTTAAATATGTCTATATTGATCATTATCAAACATGTTTTATGAAGGAAGTCCATGCTTACATAACATTGCTACAGGCAGAAGTTAAAGGAAGTGTTGAAGTGTTTTCAACATATTTGAGAGAAAAAAAAAAACTATCTTTCAACATGTTCAAAAAAAAATATATAAAAAACTATTATAGCATGAGGTTTTATATACATAAAGTATTTCTAAATACATAATTCATATTGTAGTACAATCTATCACAAAATATAAAATTGTTTGCATAAAACAAATGTCATATGTTGAAAACGATATAGTCTGTATGTATATAAGATATTAGGTGAAAGGGATTGAGTCAATGTTGTGTATGTATCTCTATACATAAAACATGTATTGAATTGTCTGGGTTGGCATAGAGAGACTCATTTTAGATAGAGCATATACATATTTATTATGTTCTCTCTGAACATGAGCGAAGGAAATGCGGTGAAATAATCCCTGGAGCTCTCAAAACCTGCATAACCAATTGCCCAAGAGGGGAGGTGGGAAGGTCGATCTCTCATTTATCTAGTTAGTAATGACATGTGATTCACCATAAATGTGAATACAGTTTATCCCAAGGCATCTGACACAATATAAAATACCCCATATCCCATATACCTCCACCCTGGTGTTCAATCCAATACCACCATTCCAACAAAAACAATATTTAACCTTTGGGGATATGGTGATATAAACTCCACATCCACGTACCAATCTTTTTGTTTCCCCATTGAAAAATCCGTTTGGATATAAAGTTGGAGAAACAATCGCTGAAACCCTTATGTCCTTTTTTTATTGTGGCTTTTGTACATATTCTTTGTAGTAGGCACATATCTTATCACTTATGTGGCAAATGTCCAATGGAACGTTTTTTAATATAGTTTCATTTCTCCCTCACCATATGCCCCAACATATGAAGTGTTAGGTCCCTATATTACTAGTGTAGTCCCTTATTTTTGTTAGTGTATCCCCCTTATTATTATTGTTGTACCCCTGTAGTCCCCATATTGTTATTATGGTGCCCCATAAAACCCCACTATTGTTATTATTGTGCTCTTATATCATTATGAGGTTGCATAGGATTATATTATGACCCCATGGACACTTGTATATAGAAACGAGGTTTTTTCATTTGAATTATTCAAGAATTGTTTATTTATTTAATGTAAATGAGGTTTCCCCCTCGAAGTGGTTGATTTCTAAGGCGTTGATCTCTCATTTTTTTCTATTTTTGGAGTTGGTTTCATAACATTTGGTATCAAAGCTTTGGATTCCAGGGTTTCGCTACTTCAAACAGCTCATCGTGGAATTTTCTCTATAATTTTTTTTTCTACGAAGGTTCAAAAGCTAAAAAAAAAACCCATTTGCGAAGAAATCCTAATGAACGTTGTGTAAAAATTTTAGATCTTGGTTCGCAACAGTTTTAGAGATATGATCTGTGGAAGTTAGGTTTTTTGCAGGCTCCCGAATTTTATCTCAAAGAGGTGATCTTGGGAAAATCATCGTAAATCTCTCTTTGAGCATTGGATTTGAATCCTGTAAATAGTGGTCGAAATTACATGGATTGTAGTTTACCATGTATCAATTTTAGAGCCGAAGGAGGAAACAGTGACACATGGAACTCTGTACAAGTTCTCTTTACTGAACCAGTCCATAATTAGGTCATTGCGGGAGATTAGACATAACTTTGCCTTGAAGAATCCAAATAAGATAATACCATGTGGCACTAGAAAGAAGATTCAGAGGGCTACTAAATGACTGAAGATAAAATCTCTCAGATCAGAAATTTCAGAGATACATCAGTTTCAATATCGAGCTCCTCAAAAGCAAGAAAAAAGTGTGTATTTTTTTTCAAATTGCATAAGTCTTTTTTGGAAAATCAATTTGAAGTGATTCGAAGGGCATATTGAAGCATAGATATTAGTATTGGGTTATAAAATGGCTCCTAAAAATAATTCAACACCCACTAAGCCCTCAAAAGGCTCTACAATGACTCATGAAGAGAAGGAAGTGCAACATGATATATCAAAATTACAAGACCAAGTGCATCAGATTTCGCTCTCGTAAAGAGAAAAAAAAAATGAAATGGAAGTTTTCAATAAATGTAAGGAAGCTAATATGGATAGTTTGAAGAAAGGCATGGAAGCTAATATTGATGGTCTGAAGAAAGGCATCGAAGATAGCATGGATGGTTTGAAGAATGACATGGAAGCTAAGATGGATGACATGGAAGCTAAGACAGATGAAAAAATGAAAGACAACATGGAAGGTTTGAAGGAAGGTTTGAAAAAGTTGATACAAAGAATGATTCCTAATGGAGAAAAGGTAGTACAAGAAATTCATGATGAGAAAAAAATAAATGTTAATCTTGATTTCATAAACTCTAATGTTGGATTGAAGACCCACCATATTCCAAAGATCAATATGAGTAAGTTGATGGCAATTATCCTGTAACATGGATACTACATATGGAGCAATAGTTTGATCTCCATAATGTGAAAAAAACACAAAAGGTATGCATTGCAACTCTACATTTAGAACAAAATACATTTGTATGGTATGAATAGATTTTCTCTCGTAAAAAAATATTAACTTGGTCAGTTTTTATAGAGGAAATGATAACGCATTATGAGGATAAAAATAACAAAACCTTCTTTAGCCTATTGATAGATCTCAAACAAAAGGGTTCAATGGTGGAGCACATTGAGGACTTCCAAAAATTGAATATAAGGGTAACTGATATTCCAGAGGAACACAAGATTGATCTCTTCATAGGGAATTTAAAGGATAACATCCAACATGAGGTTCGCCTTTGGGAACCTGATTCGTTGGAGAACACATTCAGGTTGGCAAGAAAAATTGAAAGTAAATTTATGGCGACAAGGAAGCCTACCACTCACATCTATAAATATGGAAGTGTTGCTACTCTTAAACTTCCATAACCTACAAGGTTGACACCACAACAATAGGAAGAAAAAAGAGCAAAAGGTCTTTGCTACATTTGTGATAGCAAATACACAAAAGGTCATAAGTGTGCTAAGAAGAAATTATTTTACATAGATTGTGAAGAGGAGGAATAAAATGAAAAATAAACTTCAAAAGAAGAGGATATACACCAGGAACCAACCCAAGAGAAAGTAGACATGATTCTGACCATTTCCTGTAATGCATTGGCAGGAATTTCCACTCCTCAAACTCTCAATATAGAAGGACACATCAAGAATAAAAATGTAATAGTGTTGATTGATTCAGGTAATACCCATAATTTTATTCATTACAAGGTAGCCAAGGAATTTATTTGCTTCCTATACCCAGCACCAAAGTGTCAAGTGATGTTTGAAAATGGAAGGAATATAAATTGCTTTGGAAAATGTCATAATATCAAGCTAACCATGGGGGAATATGTATTGAATAGTCCAATGATTTCCATTCCAGTGGGAGGTGCTGATGCTGTACTAGGATTACAATGGTTACAATATTTGGGGACAGTAGCTTTAAATTTTCGAAAAGCTTTTCTTGATTTTTTTTTTTGGAAGGAAAGGGAGTTGAATTACAGGGTATTGCAGGGAAGCTGGGAAAGAGAATAATCTCTAATGGTATGACAAAGCTTCTGAAGAAATAAAATCGAGGCATAATCTCACAATTATGCTCACTAGATGTTCCAACATCCAAATCATCTATTTCTCTAGATCTCTAAAAATTCTTGGACAATCATTCCAAGGTTTTTGAAACACCCAAAGGACTCCCATCTATTCGTGATCATGATCATATTATTTATTTGATTCCAGGAAGTGTTCCTCCAAACATCAAGCCTTACAATATCCTTATGTCCAAAAGAGAGAAATTGAACGTATGATTGCAAAAATGTTAGAGGCTGGTATAATTCAACCTAGTCAAAGTTATTTCTCTCCTCTAGTAGAATTGGTGCACAAGAAGGATGGATCAGGGTGCATGTGTCCAGATTATAGCGAGCTCAATAAGTTCACTATTGAAGATAAATTTCCCATTCCTGTGATTGATGAATTATTGGATGAATTACATGGAGCAATTTATTTTACCAAGTTGGATCTTCATTTAGGATATCATCAAATTAGAATGAAGATTGAAGATATTCTAAAAACAAAATTTCAAACTCACGAGCATCATTATGAACTTTTATTCATGCCTTTTGGCCTTACCAATGCACCTTCTACATTTCAAGGGTTAATGAATTCCATTTTTAAACCCTTCCTTAGAAAATTTTTGTTAGTATTTTTTATGATATACTAATCTACAACAAGTCCTGGAAGGATCATGTTCAACATGTTGACAGGGTGCTCAAACTATTGGAGGAGAAACAATTATATGCAAAAACTTCCAAATGTTTCTTTGGAGTACAAGAGTTGGAATATCTGGGTCATGTTGTATCTTAGGAGGGTGGTAAGGATGACCCTAACAAAATTAAAGCCATTAAGGAATGGAAAGTCCCTACAACCATAAATTAGTTGCGAGGATTTCTCATGTTAATAGGGTATTATTTCAAGTTTGTTAAGAATTATGGGAGAATAGTAGCACCTTTAACAACATTATTGAAGAAAGACGCATTTTCATGGACTCCTGAAGCAACTAAGGCCTTTGAAAATCTTAAAGAGGCAATTTTCCTAACACCGGTCTTAGCTACGCTAGAATTCACAAAAACCTTTATTGTGGAATGTGATGCCTCAGGAAATGGAATTGGTGTTGTTTTAATGCAAGAAGGAAGACCGATTTCTTTTGAAAGTTGTCCAATCAAAGGAAAGTATTTACGGAAAGCTGTTTATGAGAAGGAAATGTTGGAAATACTACATGCACTAAAGAAATGACGACCTTACCTAATGGGAAGACACTTTAAGGTAAAAAATGATCATGATAGTCTTAAATACTTTTTGGAACAAAGACTATCTTCAGAATTGTGGCAAAAATGGGTCACAAAGATGTTGGGTTTTGACTTTGAAATCATCTACAAAAAAGGGAAGCTAAATTTTTTTGCAGATGCACTCTTAAGAAATGATGAGTTTTTAGAAGCATTGATTTGTGTCATTTCTATTATCCAACCAGATTGGATAACCAAAGCAAGGGAGGAATGGAAGAATGATGAAGAATTATGGACACTCGTCCAAAATTTGTAGCAAGATCCTGGTACATCTGATACATTTAGTTGGAAAAATGATTCCTTATGGTACAAATTTTACTTATATCTCGGTAAGAATTTCCAACTAAAACAAAAGATTCTTTTGGAATTACACACCTCTCATAGGAGGACACTCTGGATTTTTAAAAACTTACCATAGGGTGAAGAATGAATTTTTTTGGGATCGCCTTAAATACGATATTCAAAATTTTGCAGCAGAATGTTTGGTTTTCTAGCAAAATAAATTTGAGATAGTTAAGACCCCAGGTCTGCTACAACCATTACCCATTCCAAGTGAACGTTGGTAGGATGTTTCAATGGATTTTATCACAGGTGCTAGTGTTATTCTAGTCATACTGACATCAATGATCAAAATTTCTCTTTTGCATTTGCATATTAGGAGTCCCATACCATAAATTTTCACCATTCCGCTAGGTCATGGATTCATTTATGGTAGTGATTTTTCATCACTTTTCCCTCATGTGAAACTTGTTGATTCTCCTCTCTATGGTCGTTAGTCATGAGTCACTTTCACTCTCAAAATCATATTATTAGGTCATATGATGGGTCTCATTAGGTTCTAGGGTCTCACCATGGTCAAATTAATGAGTCAAGTGTCAATAAATATCAGCAAGGTCATGAGGAAGTCAATAAACTCAAATTCACAGCACTTGGGAAGATCAAAGAAATGTTTTATTCAGCTTGATGTAATTTTCACCTCAAAACCATGTTTTGAGGTGAAAACATGATACTTTACTTTTATTATCATCTTTATGGAATTTTATGTCATCATATGTAATAAGTCACACTTCAGAAGCTGCTATCTCCACAAAGTTACCACCCTGCCCTTCAGAGAGGTTTTCCACAGCATTTTCAGTGTCAAATCACATTCTAGGTATGTCCATCAGATAGAGCCCAGAAAGAGCTTTCCAACGGTATATTACACTCTTAAAACTGACTCCTGGATTGAAATTTATGCCTAAATGAAAGAAACGTCCCCTATACCCTAACCCAACCCCTTTCCCACCTTTCCCTAAAACTTTATTTTATTAAAGTTTTATGTTTTTCTTTACAAAACGCCCTTTTTCCCCTTCCGATTACACAATCGCAATGCAAAAGTTCCTTGACCCAAGAAATCTGATGTGATTTAGTTAAATGTTTTAAAGTTTGTTATTATAAAGTCTCATTCCCTTTAATCCGATTAAACAAACCACTTCCCCTCATACCCCTTAAAACTTTATATGTAATGTTTTAAAGTTTTAATTACAATCCCCGCCTATCCAAATCCATTTCCCTTTCCTGATCTGATCGCAATTGCGCCATACCTATGCACGACCCGATTGACTCTCGACTCCAAAAAATTTGATGCGATTGACTTAATCCCGACCGTTGATCGGATCAACGATCCAACGGCCCACATGCCATCGCATCATCGCAATCACGCATCCCGATCGATCCCCTCCGATTGAGTCCCTCCTGATTGACTCCGCCCGATTACCCCTCCGCCGTCGATCTTCCCATCCGATCAGATGGCCCACAACCAATAGCTCCATCGCAATCGGCAAAATCCCTTTGCACAACACATTTGGCCCCACTCCCCTCCCGATTTTCGATTGCGATTGTTGACTGGGTCCCACCATATGATCTTTCGCCCATTTATAATACAAAGGGCCTTTTCCTTTGTAAAACTTAAATTTTGTTTTATTTAATTTTATACAAAGGATTCCCCCATCGCCTATCCCAAATCACATCGGAGGAATTTCATTATGTAATACACCCACCCCAAAGCCCCGATTGCGATTGCGATTTGGTTCCCAAGTCCCACTGTAAAGTTACCCCCCTCCCCTCTCCAATTTAAAATTCTATTTCCCTTTGAAATTCGTTAAGTAATATTTTATTATGTTTTATAAAGGATGCCCCAATCGCATCGGTGAATCCTATGGTATAACATTTTCCCCTCTTCCACGCCCAATTTCCGATTGCGATTGCGCCACACACCGGTCCCACCTTGACCCCTTCCCATTTTCAAATGAAATCCGGTCTTTTCCCTTTGTAAAAAGTGGAAAACCATTTTCATTTGTTTTAAAGGGATGTCTCCACTCTTCTATTGTATAACCCCATCGGACTTTTCCAATTGCATCGAAAGTTTGGCCTCATCCCAATATATCTACCCCTCTCCCGCTCCGATCCCTAATTGCGATTATACCATCGCATCACATATGTTAATCACTCTATTATATATCGCATCCCCTTCCTTCCCTTCGATTTTGATTGCGATTGCGATTTAGACCCCACCTCCTTTCCCTTTGCTCCTTCCACTCAAAATGAGAATTTTTCTTCATTGAAGGCATAAATTCAGGTTTGATATTTGCAAAGGGCATTTCTCAGCATATGTGATATTTTTAAAGAAAAGAAATAGTCAAAGGGCCAAGAGCTAATTATGAAACAGAGTTTTCTACAACAACAGGAAAATAGGGATCTGTTCTTCATATTTCCTATCTTCCAAAGTGGTCAAACGTATTATTGTTCCTCCCTTTCAGGGGCAGATTGTTGGTTCTCTTTCCTATGTTCGGATTTCAGTTCTGAGTTGGTAAAACAACTCCCTTTTTCTATGGATCTATTTCCCACAATTCTGGTCTATTTAATGTAATTCTCAGTCATTTGTAAAGCAATCTGTAAGTCAGTAAGTGGGGGAATAGTGTGGAAATATTGAAGGACGCTCTGCACTCCATTATAACAATTTGACAGGGAATTAATGAGATATGCAACTCTGATTTGTGGGATCCATTTGGTATGAATTTTAGCATTTTTTCTCTCCTTTGTTTTCATATGTAAAATTGTTATGTACACCATTCATTCATAAACATCTCTGGTTGAATTTTTTCAAGATAGATAGGTAGAATCCATTTTTATGCTATGCCTTGGGAAATCATTCAATATTCTATCTTTTCTTCTGTTTGAAAAGGATCCATTTCTTATGCCCTTTTCAGCTCCTCACCAGTCTTTCCATTCCATCATTATTTAAATTTAATTGCTAAAATTTCTTGCCTACCTTGCCCCATGAAATACCCTGTATCCCTGATTTAATTCCCCAGTTTCAAACTGTCCCATTTGTTCCATAATACCCTGAAAATACATTTATTTAAACATTTCCCATTATTATAACTAGCCTAAAATCAGTTCATAATTGTACTTTGTTGAATATGTTTCACAGAGAGAGCCCTCTCCTGACCTTGTAGGGATAGCTACAAGGTTGAGCGTGGTTTAAAGGTTACCCTGATTTGCCTTTTTCAGCCTGAGGTTCAAATTAGGTGATAACAAAAGGTTTACCTAAGTCTGAAGGAAAGAGTGTCATCATGGTTGTAGTTGATATACTTACCAAGTATGCAAACTTTTGTGCATTATATCATCCATTTAAAGCAAGCACAGTTGCTACTACATTTATGGAGACAATTCAAAAGCTACATGGAAACGCAAAGATTATTGTAAGCCATAGAAATCCCATTTTCACTAGAATTTTTTGGAAAAAATTATTTTCTTTTTTGGGTAATCAATTGTCCCATAGCTTATCTTATCATCCTCAATCTGATGGGAAAAATGATATAGTGAACAAATTTCTAGAAGGATGTCTTCGTTGTTTTGTATCTGATAAACAAACACAATGGGTCAAGTGGTTACCTCTAGCTAAATTATGGTATAACACTTCCTTCCATACTACAGCAAAAATGACCCCATTTATGGCACTTTCTAGATATCATTCACCGTCCATCACATCATTTTTAAGAGAAAATTATAAGCTTCAAGCAGTTGAATATCACATCAAGCATCAATAACAACTTCTCAAACTCTTAAAGGATAATCTAAATTTGGCACAAAATTGAACGAAACAATAGGCATATCAACATCGTAGTGAGAGAGGTTTTGATGTAGGAGACTGAGTATTTTTACGGTTACAACCACACAAACAAATTTCCCTCAAGCAAGCTAAGAAGGATAATAAATTATCACCAAAGTACTATGGTCCTTACAAGGTGTTGCAAAATATTGGTACTATGTCATACAAATTGGAGATTCCTAAGTCTTCTCCAGTGCACCCAGTTTTCCATGTTTCGTGCTTAAAGAAGGTTATAGGTGACAAAATTCCAGTTCAAACATTATTTCTAGAACTTGATGAGGAAGGAAAAATCATATTGGAACCTGAAGAATTCACGGAAACAAGAACTCGACAGTTACGAAATCGATCAATTTTAGAGTATCTCATCAAGTTGAAGAACTTACCCACTGAATATTCCACATGCGAGAATGAGAATTTTATACAGAAGCATCTAGAGCTAATCAAGCATTGAGGACAACACTTTTTTGAAGGAGAGGGGAATGTTAGGTCCCTATATTAATAGTGTAGTCCCTTATCGTTGTTAGTGTAACCCCCTTATTGTTATTGGTTTACCCTTGTAGTCACCATATTGTTATTATTGTGCCCCATAAAACCCCACTATTGTTATTTTTGTGCCCTTACATTATTATGAGGTCAGATAGGATTATATTCTAACCCCAAGGACAACTATATATCAAAAGGATGTTTTTTTCATTTGAATAATCCAAGAATTGTTCATTTATGTAATGTGAAGTAGGCTGCCCCCTCGAAGTGGCTGAATTTTAAGGGGTTGATCTCTCTTTTCTTATATTTTTAGATTTGGTTTCATAACATGGAGAAAGGTAATATCTATCCATGCAATATTGTGTCATCCATATTCTGTAGAATTCTTCAATAGACTAAAAGTAACACCATCCATTTATCCTTAAATTTTGTAAGACTCAAATCCAAATGGAAATTGTAAAATGGCATAGGATAAATAAGTGTGTCATAGTCTCCATAGAACCCAGACATAAGGGGCACATCCCCAGACCTTGAAATCCCCGCTTTTAGATATTGTCCCATGTAAGCACCTTATTCATCCATATCAACCAACCAAAGAGTTTTATATTTAGTGGCATGTTCCAAGACCAAATATGCCACAACCAACATTTATTTGTATGTGGTTGTATAGTATAAATGATGAAAGATTACATCTCTTGTATAGATATATGTCTAGCGTGGAGACCACCATTCCAACGTAATATATCACCCTGTAACCTAATAGAAATAATTTCCATTTTTAAATTTTGAATGTATCTCTCCCAAATATTAGTGCAGTCACCTATAAAATCCAACTCCAACATTCATCCAGGTAGAGTATAACTGCAATGAATCCATATTGCTTTGGATATGGGATAAGTAAAAAAAAAACCCTACGATGTAGATGTTGAATGAACTCTTTTAGAAATATATGGTCACCCTAAGAACCATATATGGGTTTTATCTCAACTTCTATAGACCTACCTGAGCCTATCTCCTAAAATATATTTTCAAATGTCCACATCTTAATTTTAAAAAAGCCCCTCCATATATATAATCTCTTTAATGTATCACCTGATCCAACTTTTAACCATGCATGCAATGTTAATTTTTTAAAATATTTTCCTTGTACAATATTCTACCATAATTCATCACCCAAAATGGCATGCCAAATTTTTTTTCTAAGAAGTTTCCAGCCAGAAAAATCCTTATTTTTTAAGCCTCAACCACTTGACTCCTTCTACCTAGATATCTCAGCCAGTCAAAAAAGATGATATTTATGACTTTCCTTTGAACCAAATCAAAGGAAGTGTTTGATGATGGTGTCTATAAGTTTTAACATATCCTTTGGAAGTATATATAAATGAATCCAATATATAAATATATTATGGAGAACCGATAGAGCAAGTGTTAGCATGCCACCCATAGAAAAACGTTTGTCTAACCAATTCGATAATCTATCTTCAAAATTTTTTATTAACCATTACCAATGTAAAACGACATATTTGTTTCGTTTCATCTAGAAGCCAAGGTATGTGGAACCAACCTCCAAAGGGAAGAAATCCACCAAAAAAATTTCATCAATGTCCACAATTATCCCTAACTCATTGGATGAGTGGATGAACATAACTTCAAATAGTTCATAAATGAACCAAAGGCGTCTCCAAATTTTTAAATAATGTCGAATAAATGTGCCCATTTTTTTGTGGAGACCTATCCAAATAGTAAAACATCGTCAACAAACATAAGGTAGGATATCGATACATTTTGTGAGTTGCAAGCCCATGAATAGTCCACCAGTCTTCGCCAACATTATACGCTCTCTAATATCATCAATGACTAACATAAATAGAAAAGGAGAGGGAGAGCGACTCTGTCAGAGACCCCTAAAAGCCAAAAAAAACTTGATGGAATGCCATTTATCAAGATCACATAGCTTAGTGATGAGACTTATTCTTTCCATAATGAAATAAAATAACCACATAATCCTTCAATGCCAAATTGATCAAACTTCTAGATATTTTTATATTAATCATTATAGCCTCTTTTTAACTACATCCAGGGATCCTATAAAGTATATATTATATATATTTTAGAAAATTTATAATTTATTTTAATTTAATAAATTTTTGATATTAAAATAGTTTAAGTTAATATTCTAAATCATTCTAAATTCATTTTAACTCTATATTTATCAAGTGTCCAAAGGGATAAAATCTTAGGAAGTGAAAATATTTCCTCAAGTTGTTTTCACCTCGAGATATTTGATACCTTTCAACACTTGATAAATGTGGAGTTAAGATGGATCTAGGTTGGTTGTAAAACAATTTAGAACAATAAAAATTGTATAAATAATATATGGTTAGAATGGATTTCAATGTCAATTTATTGTCATTGTCCATCGCAAAATTATAATGTGTTTACCTTTCTTAATCACCTCAATCTATTCCTCCCTTAAATTCCAAACTAGTGTGAGTGGGTTTTGTTGAGCTCCAAAGATGTTCTTTCTTCCACCACATTCCACTCCATTTCCTTTGTCCATTATTAATTACAGGCTCAAATGATCAATAGAATTAATTAAAATTGCTTTAAGAATGTATATCATGACTAACTTGCTATGTTTTTATGATTTTGTCATTGTAGTACTCTTTGAACTAGATCTAGCTACAGAATGCAGAGATTCTGTAGCTAGTTGCCGATTCTGCAGCTGTCTTCATGTCTACGCAGGTTCCAGGTGTCATCTCAGAGAAAAACACATATGGTCGTATTCCACATCATTCCCTCATCATTTTTTGCTCTCCATGAAGTTTGAATGGAATTCTGTAGGTGGTTATGCACGTGGGAACTCAAACTAGGAGATAGACTCCTAATAGGACAAGGACAGTCCAGATGTCCTTAATCATATTACGAGACCACCATCAGAGTTCTAGTTTGATTTTAATTTGGAAAGACAATTATACCTAGGTTATCTCAAGATAGTTATGTAATTTTGTTATAAATATGGCTCGGGAAACTGAGGGACAAGGTTAGATTTTGTGTTTGATTGCTAGATTTCAAAAGTCCAAAAACACTCTGTTTTGAAGTAATTTCTCTTTTAATGAAAGAAGCATCACTTTATTGAAATCGCTGAGTCAATCTTGAAGTAGATTTTGCGTGCTACTCCGGTGGTAGAGGGCCCCTGCTACCTGAGCAGCTTTTTTCATACGGCTTAGATAAGTATTTTAGTCTTGTTTTTCATTTCTAGCTTAAGCAGGTTTCTGAAGTTTATGTTTCATACTTGTTTACATTAATCATCACAGCTAGACTTACTCTTATAAACTCTTCCAAAATATCATCACGATGAATAAGGCATAGCTGTGGTGTTGTAGATTTTAGTTGCATTTCCTTTCAAATTTTATGATTTATTCTTGTTTACACTAAGTGTCATAGCCGGTCTTACTCCTACAAACTCTTCCAAAACATCATTAACAATGAATAAGAAACAACTGTGGTATCTTAGATCCTAGTTGTATTTGTTTTCAAATCTTATGTTTATGTTCAATTACATTGAATAATACAACCAGACTTGTTTTTACAAACTCTTCCAAAATATCATTCATATTGAACGAGATGGGCTGTAGAATTCCATAGACTAGCTGCATGTTAATTTAGTTATAACACTCTGAAGGTTGCTTGCATTTAGTTCAGCTCTGTCACTACATTTCAAGTTTGATAATGGCATTCTAGTTTAACTCTGTTCACTGTACTTCAAGTAGATTAGTAGCACTCTAGTTCAGTCTCAGTTCATTTTGTTTCAAGAAAAGATTAATGGCATTCTAGTTTAGTTGTAGTCACCATATTTTAAGATTGATAGACCGCGTTCTAGCCTAGTGTTATCCATTGTATTTCAAGTAGTACTAGTTGTCAAAATTAGTCTCTCGGCCTTCATTATTTAAAACTTACTTTTGTTCTGAATTTATATTGATACATCATCACATGAACAGGGGTCAGTAATATCAGTTTAAGGCTTTGATTATTCTGCAAATCTCTTACAAATTCACCTATAGCCTTTTTCCCAAACATTGCTCTAGAAAATCTCTAAACTTCTGAATAAGGCCTAGTAGTGATAAGTCAAGTTGCAGAATAGGGTAACTTCAGCATCATAGGTTAATCTAGAATAAAAACCTTACTGTGTTACAAATAATCATTTTTTTTTTGTAATATTGTGAGTTGATTTTTTATTTAGGAGAACTTCATTTACACTTAACTTGTCCATTTCTCAAGCTCTTCCAACACATATTTAATGAATGAATTGGATAAGTTCAAGCTCATGTTGTGATTTATTTACTTGCAATGAAGTCATTATCAAACTTTTCATTTTTTGTTTGCCATCCATAGTTTAGACTTTGTTCCATTTTAATATAACCAATAGCTTCTTTTCAGCAGCACTTAGTTCTTTCCCTTTTCAAACATAAAACCATAAAACCAAAAACATCATAAAACACTAAACACAACGTAGTGAGAAACAAATACCTAGGCACATATAGTGCACCACACTTCAGCAGTTTACTAGCCCTGGTTGACAATTAATGAACTCAATTTAGGAACACTAAGTTGAGCAAAAATATTTTGGCACCATTGCCGGGGAAGTGTAACTAGGTAGCCTTGTTTCTTAACTCCCAAAAACAGTGATATGCGTAGAGAGAGAGACTCAATGGGTAGATTCATAAGAAGAATAAGTAGAAGCTTGATTCCTAGAACACCTCTTGTTTCACCTAGACTAGGAGCCAGCACACCTCCAACTCAAACCCACATTCCATCCTTTACTGATACTAGACTTCCAGAAGACTTAAGATCAGATATTCCATTAGAAAGACCTTCCACTTCATCCACTGAACCTGTCTTAGAAGAAGATTCAAGGACCCCTGCTAGAGACACAAACTTTTCCACTTCCACAGAAGAATCAACTATGGCAGAAGAAGGGGGAGGAGGAGTCTTTAATGGAGAACACACATTATTTGGAGGGGGTAGAGGTAGAGGTAGATGAGAAGGAGGTAGAGGAGAAGGAGGTAGAGGTGCAGATGGAGGAAGAGGTAGAAGAGAAATAGGAAGCTCTTTTGGGTTTCCTATAATAGATGAAGAAACTAATACAACCATGAAAAACATTTCACCCTCTGTCCTTCCAAACTTCTATGGACTTAAAACTGAAGATCCCGAAACCTTCCTATTTGAATTTGAAATCCTGTGTAGAACTTATGACTACTTACAAGATGCTCAAAAACTTAAACTATTTCCTTCAACATTGAAAGGAGCAACATTGAAGTGGTTTATGAGTTTGATCAACAGTTCTATTAGGACATGGGAAGATATGAAACAAACATTTCTAGAGAGGTATTTGGATTATTTTATGCCAGTCAATCATAAGGAGGAAGTGTTCAAGATGATACAAAAAGAAGATGAAAACCTAGAAGATTTGTTGGAGAGATTTCATTACAACATCAAAAGAGAAAAAATGGAGAACTTAGATCAAGACACCTTAAAAGCTCTCTTGTTGAAGAAAATTAGGGATGAATGGTTGGATATCCTTAACATGATGGGAAAAGGGGATATATCTCAGCTCACATTACCTAAAATATCTGAGTTATGTATCAACCTTTCAAGAGGGAAATCCAAAACTGTAAAAGGTCCAAGAGACCCTGCTTTTGCAAGGGAAAGTAAGTCTGCTTCTGGGACAGTAAGTAGGGTGGATATAGGGCATATGCTTGATGAATTCAAATCTGACATCTTAGGGAGTCTTAGTGAACAAATATACACCCTTAAGTTACAAAACAAGCAAAAAGCTGAATCTGATGCCTTAGCAATCTTTTGTCCCAAATGTAGAAAGAAACATGCCTTGAGAGAATGTCCTTTGGATGCAAAAGTTGTAGAGACCTGTGTAATTTGTTCAGAAAAACATGAAACCAAGAGATGTCCTTCACTTCCTGGTCTTAAAGCTGTCTTTCAAGAGGAAACTCCTACAAATTCCACAGAATCTCTCAATTTTGTCTCTAGAAGGCCTTGGCAAGGACCTCAAACACAAGGATTCCATGATCAATTATATAATAAACCTCCACTAAATTGGAATTCTTGGCAGCAACTTTGGCCCCAATTTCAAAATCAATGTCAAGCTTAGGCACAAGGAGCACAAAATGCCTATGGAAGATACTCCCAATACTATCAATATCCACCACCATACCCACATTTTTCTCCTCAAAATCCTCAACAAAATCCTCAACAGAATCCTCAGAACCCACAACATCAAAATCAACCACTCCCGTTACCATTTCCTCATAAATCAAATCAGTTTCCTGCTCAACCCATACCAAACCCCAATAATAAAAATCCTCAGAATACATATATGATAGAAGGCCAACAATTTCCAACTTATTTAATTACTCCTCTAGACCTTAGTTATGTTCAACTTAGGTCTGGAAGAATATTTGAAAAGAGGAAACCTTCTGTGATCATACAAGAACAAGACAACTCTGAGGAATATTCTCTACGGGAAAATAAAAGTCTTGAAGAAGACACATCTTTTCAGGACCCAAACATTGAAAAACCAAAACAAAAAGAACCAATAATTTCAACTCCTTTATTAGATCAGCCATCAACATCCACTCCTACACCTCCCTTTCCAAAAAGATTACAAATTGATAGAGGTGTATAAAAACAAATTATGGTGCCTAATTATGATTTCCTAGATGAGCTGAGAAATGTCTGTATTAAGATTCCATTATTACAAGCTATCAAGGAAATTTCAATTTTAGCAAAGACAATAAAGGAGTTGAGCATGAAGAAAACAAGAAAAAGAATAAGAGAGACAAAGAAAATTCATCTGGAAGGAAAAATAGCAGATATCATGATGGGTAAGATTGCTATTCCAAAGTATCTAGACCAAGGAAATCCAGTTGTTAAAATTCACATCAATGGGATTGAGATCCAAAACACACTCATTGATTTAGGAGCAGCAATCAATATCATGAGTAGACAAATCATGGATAAACTGAAACTTCCTAATCTTCTCTTTACACCCACATTATTACAATTAGCAGACAGATTTGTGATCAAACCTGATGGGGTAATAGAAGGAATTCCAGTGTCCCTAGATTCTTGGGAGTACCCTGTGGATTTCATGATCCTAACTCCTAAGAATAATCTAGGAGGGCATCCTATTATATTAGGAAGACCTTGGTTAGCTACAACTGATGCTTTCATTAATTGTAGATCTGGTGATATGCATATCTCTGATGGTAGTTCAACTAAGAAATTCACTTTGTATCCTCCAGCAAGGACAATTACAGATTTAGATGATACTCAATGGATAGAGGATGAAGAAGACTTACAACCTCTCTTCACAATTTCAGAAATTAGTGAAGATAGTCAAATTCTGAATGTTTTAGAAAACTTTGAATCCTCTTCGAAATACAAACATGAACAATTTCAAGAAGAATCCAACATTGAGTTTATATCATCAAGACAGATGTCTCTTCATTCTATGGATAATATTGGCTTCTCTACAAGTGAAATATTTCCAGGCAAAACTTTAAACATAAACAAAAACCTAGAAAAATCTCAACAAGAAGAGCTAGTCAAGATCTTACAGAGACATTCTTCTGCATATGCATGGGAGTACACTGATATGAAAGGGATAAGCCCCAAGACTTGCACTCATCACATATACATAGAGGAAAATTGTAAACCAATCAGACAACCTCAAAGACGGATGAATCCAAATCTTAGGGAGATTGTTAAAGAAGAATTGCAGAAATTGTTGAATGTCAATTTTATCTATCCTATTTCAGATAGTCAGTGGGTTTCTCCTTTGGTAATTGTGCCAAAGAAAAATGGTAAATGGAGGGTATGTATTGACTACCGAGAATTAAACAAAGCTACTCTTAAATATCATTTTCCCTTACCTTTCATAGATCAGGTGTTAGATACCTTAGCTGGCAAAAAGTACTTCTCATTTCTAGATGGGTTTAGTGGTTATAATCAAATTCAAGTAGCACTTGAGGATCAAGAAAAAACCACATTTACCTGTCCTTGGGGTACCTATGCTTACCGAGTATTGCCATTTGGATTATGCAATGCACCTGCAACATTTCAAAGGGAAGTATTAGGAATATTTTCGGATCTAATACATGATTGTGTAGAGGTATATATGGATGATTTCACAGTTTATGGAAACACATTTGAAGAAGCCTTAACAAACTTGGAAAAAGTTTTAAAAAGATGTAAAGAAGAAAATCTTTCACTTAGTCATGAGAAGTGTTTTATGATGTTTACTGAAGGAATTGTTTTAGGACATTACATTTCAGGGGATGGGATTAGAGTTGATGAGTCAAAAGTTGAAGTCATCTCTAACTTATCTATTCCAAGTTGTCAAAAAGATGTTAGGAGTTTTCTAGGATTTACAGGATATTATCGAAGATTTATAGAGAACTTCACCAAGATAGCATCTCCACTCTTCAAATTACTTACCAAAGACTATGAATTCAAATGGGATTTTGATTGCCAGTTAGCCTTTGAGACCCTGAAAACAAAAATTTTTGAAGCACCTATTTTAAGGGGACCTAACTGGAAGTTACATTTTCATATTTCAACAGATGCCTCAGATACAGCTCTAGGAGCAGTATTGGGACAAAAAGACCTGATTCCTTATGCCATCTACTATACCAGTAAAAATTTGACTCCTGCAGAGTTGAACTATACTGTAACTGAAAAAGAGTTTTTAGCTGTTGTTCATGCCATAAAAAAATTCAGACACTATATAACAGGCTATGAAACTTTTGTTTACACAGATCATTCTGCAATTAGATACCTAATGAACAAATCAATTAATAATGGCAGAGTCATAAGATGGTTATTGCTTTTACAAGAATTCAACATTACCATTCTAGATAGGCCTGGAAAACAAAACACAGTAGCTGATTTCCTATCTAGACTCCAAAACATCAAAGATGACACTCCAGTTGAAGATCAATTTCCCGATGAATATCTTTTTGCAATTTCTACTCAAACTCCTTGGTTTGCTGACATTGCTAATTATTTAGTTTCAGGAAAATTTCCTTCAATAATGAATGCAAGAGACAAAAGAAAAATCATTTATGACAGTGCAAAATATTCATGGGTTGCTAATGAGTTGTACAAGACAGGTCCAGATTTGATCATTAGGAGATGTGTTCGGAAAGATGAGATGCCTGAGATTCTCAAAGCATGTCATGATGAACCTTGTGGCGGACACTTTGCTGATAAGAGGACAGCCTATAAGATCCTTCTTTTAGGATATTATTGGCCATCCTTGTTTAAAGATGCTAAAGAGTATGTCAAAAGGTGTGACAGTTGCCAAAGGGTAGGGAAACCTTCTCCTTCAGGTGAGATGCCATTACAACCTTAGGTACATATTGAACCTTTTGAAAAATGGGCTTTGGATTTTGTAGGACCTATTAGTCCTCCATCAAGACAAAAGAATATATATTAGTTTGCACTGATTATGTTACCAAATGGGTAGAGGCCAAGCCATTACTTTTTGCTACTGAAGCATATGTAGTTAATTTTCTTTTTGAGGATATTTTTACTCGTTTTGGTGTCCCAAGGGAAATTTTTACAGATCAAGGAGCTCAATTCACATCAAGGCTAGTGGAACAAATGATGGAGAGGTACAGAATCAGACACAGAAAATCTACTCCCTATCATCCACAAGCAAATGGTCAAGTGGAATATACTAATAAGGTCATTGAAGGGATCCTAACAAATATTGTTCATTTACATAGAAGAGATTGGGAAGATAGGCTTCCTGAAGCCTTGTGGGCCTATAGAACTATATGGAGAAGCAGAATAGGTCATACTCCTTATGAAATTGTTTATGGAAAGAAAGTTTTTTTTCGCATAGAGTTCTAGATTCAAACTTTCGAAATGGCAGTTCAGCTAGGACTTGATCTAACAGAGGCACAAAAGCACAGATTGGAGCAGATTAATGAATTGGATGAGATCAGACAAGATGCAGTTCAGAAAACAAGTATAGTCCAACAACAAAGGACTAGATGGCATGATAAGTACATCAAGGAAAAGAAGTTCAAAGAAGGTGACTGGGCTCTCTTGTTTGATTCAAAGTTCAAAGATTTTCAAGGTAAATTCCAAACACATTGGCTTGGGCCATATGAAATTGTGAATTTTTTTGACAATGGAGCAATAAAAATCAAGACAATAGATGAAGAAGAGGTCACTTTTCTTGTGAATGGTCATAGATTGAAGCTGTATCATAAGCCACTTTCAAGAGAAGAATTTGTCAAGAAGTTCCAGGAAAACAGTGATGTGAAGTTAATGAAGAAGAATCTTTCTTCTTCATCAACTTAATTGAGTTTTCTGAAGTCACTTTATTGAAAAAAAAAAAAGTATAAACATGAAAACTAATCACTGATTAGCATGTTTATATAGAAAAGGTAGAGTGAAAATCAGAATCTTTCTGACACTTTATCTTTTCAAATTTGTTCTTTTTCTGCAAGTCACCAGTTGTTACAAAAGCATAAGTGCAGGTCCATTTCACTTATGATCCATCTCATTTCATCCATCCATATTCTGTTTCATTCATTCATCCATACTCCATTTCATTCATTCATCCACACTTCATTCATTTCACCCCATGGTCCACCTCATTTCCATCCCAGATTTTTAAGTTTGATGTTTTTCTGCAATTGAATAATACATATCATGAATTGCAGACCACTTCTCATACTTCACTCCATTTCATAAGTTGTGATCCCTTCCACTCCATTATTCACTTCATTCATATTCCATTACACAATATTTTAGTATCCATCTTCACTCATTCCATACAACATTCCATTCATGCTCCAAACCATTCCATTTCATGTTTCAAGTCTTCTACAGGTACATTTTGCAATCAGTTAGACATTCTGCAGTCAGTCAGACATTCTGCAGCCAGACAGACATTCTAGTTAAATGCGCTTAACATTAATTAATCCTTAGATTAATTTGGCGGCTACTTTGGTGGGTCCGCTATTTTCGGCTCCAACTCCAATATTAGCAGAGTTAACTGGAGTTTCTCCAGATTTGGAGGAGTTTTCCTAGGGAAAAATGAAGAAGCCATAACTTTAGCATAATTCGACCAATTTTGGCTCAGACAGAGTTATTCCTAGATGATTTTGATGCTCTGATCATGATGGTGTAGGTTGCAGAGGCATAGGAGCACTTCAATAAGTGTTTTTTTTCACTTTGAATATTAAATAAGCCTAGGGCCACCAGGAGAGGAGGCCATGTCTAGATCATATGAAGATCATTTTCAAAGCCAGAAGGGGCTACCTAGGGATTTTTGAGTCTTCTCAATCCAATGGAGCAGGTTTAAAATCCATTAGAGCATTTTAGGTGCATGTAATCAGAGAATTGACCATTAATACAAAGAGGGCCTAGTAAGTTGAAGCAGGTCCATGGAGATGTAGCCTAGGAGGGTTGAACTTCATTATCAACTATTGTGTAATGTGTTTTATGTTTGTTATTTCTCTGCAATTTTTTGGTTGTAAATGTGTTTTTAACAACTAAATTACATAAAGAATTTCTCATAAACTGGACACAAAACTTCACACATAAACCCCTTCACAACTTGTTAATTTGAGACGATCCTAAACATATTTATTTTATGATGTTGAGGGAGATATCACAACAAAACTAGTTTCCCCATATTAATATCACCCACTGGGGATTCCACATGGGAGGATGAGAATTTTATACACAGAAGCATCCAGAAGTAATGAAGCATTGAAGACAACACTTTTTTGAAGAAGAGGGCCATGTTAGGTCCCTATAATGCTAGTGTAGCCCCTTATTATTATTGTCAGTGTAGCCCCATTATTGTTATTATTGTGCCCCGTAGGTGTAGCCCCATTATTGTTATTGTTGTGCCCATGTGATCCTCATATTGTTATATTGTGACCCCTTAGACTCATATATATAGAAGGTGGGTTTTTTCATTTGTATCATCCAAGAAATTTTCATTTATGTAATGTAAAAGAGGTTTACCCCTCGAATAGGCTGATTTCTAACTCGTTGATCTATCCTTTCTTATATTTTGTGAGTTGGTTTCATAAAACTAGCACATGTAAGCAGGTGTGCATGGACAATACATAAGCAAGAGCAACACATAACCAGTCATACACTCATGAGAACATGTTGACAACAACACCATCAACACTTCCATGGTGATACCACTTCCAACATGGCCAACAAAACATGGATGCAACAAGCACATATACCATAGGCATGAGAAACACATAATAAATCAAAAAAATAATTACCAACACAACGCCCACCCAGTCCAAGGTTTGAACCATGCTGTGATACCACTATGTGGTATCAGATATCACACAAAGATAACATAAACTAGACACCACCCAAGGAGAGCTCAACCATACTCTGATAACACTATGTGATATCAGATATCACACAAAGAGAACAAGAACTAGACATCACCCAAAAAGAATGAAAACCATACACTGCCCAAGGAGAGTGCAACCACGTTCTGATACCACTCTATAACACCCTCTTCCCACATCTACCCAAGTAATCAACCAACTGGGGTAAACATGCGATGAGAGGCTACTAATATGAGATTCAACCTCCTATATTACCTTAAGGAAGTGGAATCGATGGAAACAAGACAAACACAACTTACACATCATCAACAACATCCCTAGAAGGTAACCCAACCTTCCATAAACCTGACCCCTAAGGGAGACTAGATTTTTTACCACTTTGAGCCTTAGCCATAGGCATGCCAAGAAAAGGTAGTGGTTGGGAGCCTATAATTACTGGCACAACACAGCAAGCATGCGTCCAGGGCGCTAATTGGTCAGTTTTGTGCCTGCAACTCCAATATTTGTGCTACCTTTTTCATACCCAGATCCCCGGTTACTGCCTAGAACTTCATGAAAACTTAGGGGATCATAAATAATATTAAAATAATTATATGGAAGAAATCACATCAACAATAACTCATCTGGACCCCTCCTATCCATGACAAGAATTTTTTCAAACATGTCACAAACATTGAATCTACAGGTGTAAACAACAGATTTAAGCATAGGGGTCTCATACTTGTCTGAGAATCACTAAGAAGCATTGATCCCTTACATCATTATCTAAAATAAAATATATTTTACCATAGATACATTGTGCATTAATTTGCAATTAAAAACACGGATAGAACCATACATCATCTCTAATAAAATGGATTCTTATAACCGACATAATAACAATAGAAATTTTGTGGATGCAACAACAAAAAAATACACATAATAACCAGTACATTTTCATACCAAATACCAAAGGAATGAGCTCTTCATTACGGAATGTAAAAACAAACCAGAGATGGGACTTCCACGTTCCACCCAAGCATATATTGGTTGAGCCGAATCTTACTTCATTCAATCACCCCCATGCCATATTCTAAGTATGAATGTGGGATCTCATCAAACACATCAATCAAAACCAATCTAGGACTTCTAAAAGCCCAATCACCTCAACCCTCAACCAGTGATTCCACCTTATGGTCGAACATCAAAGCCATCATGGATTGGTCTCTATCCAAGCTACTCTAGGGATCCAAATTGTTTGTTCCAAGCAAGGCTCCAAGACTAGTAACTCAACCCAGTGTTTTTTGGGCTCCAAAGCATTTTTCCAACCAAGGCTCTAGGTCTAGTAACTCAACCCAACTAGGGATCTACAACATTTTTCCAACCAAGGCTCCAGGACTAGTAACTCAACCTAATAGTTGTTTGTTGGGCTCCAGAGTGTTTTTCCATCCAAAGCTCTAGGAACTAATAGCTCAACCCAATAGCTAAAAGGAATCATGAGAACCAACCAGAAAAACATCAATGGAAATAAACCCACAAAACCATGGCTATCGAGGAAATGGAAAGGCTAGAAAAATCCACATGCATACACCATGCATGCAAAAACTACTGAGGAAAACATACATGCAACTCGGTATTTGCAATCAAAACATGTTGTAGCTACTGATATCGATGTCTGCTTTCAGTTTCCTAATCTTTCTTTGCCTTCTCGCTCCAAATAACCAAGTATTCCAGACTCTCCAAGAGTGCTCCATGAATACTCTAAGTGTGCAAGAGTATGAGAGAGAGAGAGAGAGAGAGAGAGAGAGAGAGAGAATAATGAGAGCTCCAAAACTACACTGAGAAAAATCTTACCAACTGATCCTCAGAAGCCTTTTTATTAATGAGGCCTCTATTTTCTTCATTTTCCATTATTTTCCTTCATTTTCCTCATCACATGCAACATGTGACCTTTCATCTCCCTTTTCTCCTAATTTCCATTATTTTCATAAATAAAATTCCAATTAATGCCTCATGCATTTCCAATTCCTTTGCCATTTCCTTCGCCAATTAATTACTTAGACATAATAAACCAAAGTGACTATAATAGATTTGATAAGAAAAATGTATAAAAATGGAAAATATGCCCAAGAAATAACACTATTGAAGATAAAACTTGAGATCTTCATTAATATCAAAACCGTTAAGGTAGGGCAACACCATACATTCACTCCTTAAGAAAGGAGATCACTCCACAAGCCATATTCTTTCCCATACAATAATCCTTGACATCTCTCAATGGAGAGTCTCTAGCCTCTATATAGGTTTCATACATGCAATACCATGGGTAGTTACCATGGGTCTCTCAATACCATACATCCAATACAATGGGCATATCACTTTATTCCCTAGCTACATGTGGTCCCTTACATAATGTGGGTTAACCACTTTATTTATTAACTATGGCCCATTTATTTATCATTCTTATATTATTACATCATATTATTCCCTTGGGTACATCCCTCTGTACCCTATATTATCCCCTCTAGGTACACTACATTACACCCCCCTTAAACATGTTTCGTCCCCGAAACATGAGAAGAACACAAATAATAAGATCTACTCAAAAGAGTATTCCATTGGTACCATTCATGTGCATCTAGCCATCCAAGGGAAAGGTGAACACTTGATCTAGTCGGTGCCTTGCTCGCTTGAGATGGAAGTGGGTTCTGGTGGTTCTTCCTTGTTGATGTGTTGTTAGTGGATTGTTGCACCTCTCTATGTGTTGTCCAGGGGTTGTTGTCCTTGTTGCTAATTTGTTGCCACCTTGTTGGTTGTTGTCTTGCTGGGTGATGCGGGTGGTGATATGTTGAAGCTTTAACTGATGTAATATATTTCATTAATTCCTCCATGACTGGTGATGGAGTGGTGTCTGGTTCCTTTATTGGTACTTTCTTTGATGTCTGTGTTTGGTTGTCTACCATCAAAGGCTCATCATCTGATGTGTCTATGTCGTTAGATATTTTTGCTTCTTCCTCCTCGGTCTCTGCATGGTTCCTAATGCAAATATCGTGCAATGTAATTTTCTTCTTTTTATACCAGAGCTTCATGAATTTCTTTTTCACATTAAAATTGACAGTACCAACGAATTCCATCCAAGAATGTCCCAAAACAACATCCACAACAACCATATCTGAAGCATAAAAATCAGAATGCAACACATACTTATCCATAGAAATCTTCAAATCTTTATAACTTTGAACATCTTCATTATCAACCTATGTGTTTTCAATATGCTTTGCTGGAACTTGCAATTTTTTTGCCAAATTCACATTGATACAATTATGCTTGCAACTAGGAATGATAGACACAACGATGTTCTCTTTCTGAATACTTCCATGAACCCGTATATGGAAATATTAGTAGAAAATAAGTCTTTATGGCTCTTGCTATCCTTCTTTCCGACTTGAGACCACTTGTCCAAAAGGACTTTTTCAAGTTTTTTCTCGGGAATTTTCCTCACTGAGCTGTCAAGTGAGGTCCACCATTTATTTGCCTCATCTTTCATATGAAGCCCTATGGAGCATATCCAAAAACTTTGATATTGAGCCTTGAGATGTTGTAAAAAATCTTCAATAGTAGGGCCATCATTTTTTCCTGTAAACTTCATCTTGCGAGAATCCAAAAATAAAGTAAGGGTTTTGAAGAAAAATGGAAAATATAATAGATCTGATAAGAAAAATGTATAAAAATGGAAAATATGCCCAAGAAATAACACCATTGAAGATAAAACTTGAGATCTTCATTAATATCAAAACCCTTAAGGTAGGGAAACACCATACATTCACTCCTTAAGGAAGGAGATCACTCCACAAGCCATATGCTTGCCCATACAATAATCCTTGACATCTCTCAATGGAGAGTCTCTAGCCTCTATATAAGTTTCATACATGCAATACCATGGGTAGTTACCATGGGTCTCTCAATACCATACATCCAATACAATGGGCATATCACTTTATTCCCTAGCTACATGTGGTCCCTTACATAATGTGGGTTAACCACTTTATTTATTAACTATAGCCCATTTATTTATCATTATTATATTATTACATCATATTATTCCCTTGGGTACCTCCCTCTGTACCCTATATTATCCCCTCTAGGTACACTACAGTGACCACCCACTCGGATGTTTTTTCCACCATTTAGCATGGAATACGTATACCATCAACCATGTTTATTATCTTTTAACTTTTATTACATGGTTATTAGGCTGGTCTTACTAAGGTTCAACCAGTTCAAGCCCTATCTCCTTTTACCCTGAGAGCGTTGGGGACATGCAAAGAAAAACAGAGAAAGAGCAGATCCCTCTGATACCACTGATCTAAACTTAGACATGAACGTAACATAATATATATATATATATATATATATATATATATATATATATATATATATATATATATATATATATATAGATGTAGCATAAATAACACTTCATTTCATTAATATCAAAGAACAAAAATATGATTACAAACAAAATGGAAATAAACTAGCTCGAGTGATGGTGGTTTATCTCTGAGAAGAGATGTGGTGGATACATGCCTCTGAAATTTCATACAATAAGGCATGGTCACATTTTTATCACTGAGAAATAATTAGAAACCCTAAACATCCAAAAACCTAACCCTAGGAGATGAAGCACCAAAATCTTGTGGGCCAAGTTGGGGCAAGTTGGAACTTCAACTTCCTAGGGTCGTAACTTTGGCATAAAATCTCTATTTGGCTATAATAATACCTATTTTTGAATATATCAAAGAGGATGCCAAAAAAAATTGAGAAACCAAATTGGTACTTTATTTGTTTCTCCATTTTCACTAAAAACATATTTTAGTCCCTCAAAACAGCTCCAAAAGTTTAAGACTTGAAAAAATGCCAAAAATAGTAAATCATGCTACAATTAAGGAAACTGAAAAACTAAAAGAAACAATGGTGGGGGCCCAAGTGGAATAGGAGGGTGGCCACTAATATCCACCCAGATCACCATTGCTCTTCAAATTTAGTATCTCTTTCCCAAGGAAGAATAATTCATCAAGTTCATTGAAGATAATTGGACACACTCAACAGAAAATGATTTTGTCCCTTATATCAAAAAATTTTGTCATGAATTTTTCCAAATAAAGAAAACAATGAAATATTGGAGCATTTATTTCAAATAGAAACAAGAAAATATTTTAAATTATATCAAATCTAAAATAAACTTTATCTATCAATCAGATGTGTCAAGTGTTTTTTCTAATGAAGATTTGGGGTTTTTAAAAGCTTTGGAAATTTCCAAGAGAGGTTGGTTGTCTCGTGAAGAGGAATTGTGGAGACATAAAAGTAGATCCAATTGGATAATGGAGGGGGGAAAAATCCAAAATTATTCCATTAGTATGCAAACTATAGGAAAATAATTAAATCGATTTGGGAGATAGAGAATATTTACAACCGGTGTTTTCCCTGTAAGATATATTAGAAGGATAAGTTCACCATTTTAAGTATCTATTCTCAAAGCCCCATGGGTGTTCAATCCTTGACATTCTTTACACTCTCAATATTTTTCCTTGGACACTATTATAAAATATGAATGAGATGAAATTAGAAGGCTCTAAATCAAAGTTATTGGGGGATTTACCTACCATGAAGAATCATAAGAGCTTAGGCTCTGATGATTTTATTGTTAGATTTTTCTTGGGATTTTATGCCCTTCTAAAGGAAGACATTCTCAAGGTGGCCAAATAATCTCGCCATATGGGATGCATGCATTTTTCATTAAATTTGACTTCCATCTGCCTTATTCCAAAAAATAAGGACACTCTCTCATTTAATGATTTTCACCTTATCTCATGCTATAATTTTATTTACAACTTAGCTAGGAAATTTATGTCAATGAGGTTAAATCCTATCCTTAGCCATATCATCTCTTAGGATCAATTTGGGTTTTGAAAAATGGAAAAATACATGAAGCAATGGCTTTGGCTCATATGTATCTTCACTCTATAACTACTTGAAATATTCTAACATTGGTGTTAAATATTGACTTATCAAAATCTTATGATAGTGTTAGCTGGACCTTTATGATATTTTACCTAATTCAACTAGATTTGAGTCTTAAAACAGTGAATTGCATCATGGGATTGAATTTTTTCAGTTCTTATTAACGAACATCCTTCTAATTTTTGCAATTCCACAAGGGGTTTTAGACAAGGATGTCCTTTGTCTCATTTTCTCTTCTTAATCATCGCAGAAGCTTTGAGCAAGTTGATTTGTAAAGATATATCATTTTATCTTCTAACTTGGTGACCATATCACACCTCATCTTTGTTGATGATATCCTTTTCTTTCTTGTTGGAACCTTTTCAATATTTCAACCATAAAAAAGAGTTCTTGCTTGCATTGAACTATTAATAGGAATGTTAATAAATGAAAAAAAATCCTCCATCACTTCCAATAATTTACCTGCTCATGTGAAATACTTTCTCTCTCATTTTTTTTTCCTTTCAGTATATGGACTTGCATGAAAGTCTTAAATATTTTGGTTTTTATCTTAAACCAAATGCATACAAGGTAGTAAATTGGTTTTGGCCAATAAAAAAGGTTGAATCCAAGATCTATGTTTGGGTTAATAGACTTCTTTCAAGAGGATCTTCACTGTTTTTATTTAAATCAATCCTCAAGTCCATTCTTTTGTTCTAGGCATTGATAGTGGATATCCCAAAGAGCATCCTATAGATAATCTAAATGATCACTTTCATATTTTTATGGAATTGAAATAAATCATTAAAGCGAATTTCATTGGTAAAATGGCCCACGATAGAAAATCCCAAACTCTTAGGAGGTTGGGGGGGTTGAAACATATAAAGATATTAAGCCAGTCACTTGCTGCAAAAAACTTGTGGCAACTCTTAAACAACAACTCCCTTTGGGGTAGAACAATGAAGGATAAATACTTTGGAGGAAAATCATAAATTTATTGGATTAGGCATCCTCAAAAGTTTATCATAAATTCTTCTATAATATTGAAGGAATTAGCAAATTCCTTTACCATATCAAAAATATAAAAAAGCTATATATTTGTAGTGATTCAAAACTCATGGTGGATTGGGAATGTGATCATGTTGGTATTGTCTCTCCTTCCCTGGAACATATATAAGAAAAGACAAATCTAAAATGTGCTCCATGAAATGGTCACTTGCCATCACATCTTCAAGGAACTCAACATGGAGGCAGATCAATTTTCTAAGTAAACGCTACAGTGTCCTCCAATATCATTATATATATATAAGTATGTGGATGGCCACGACACTGAGCTTATGGAATTCTAGTCCTAATTTTATTTTAGTAAATTATAAAATATATGAGTTGATATGACATATCTATCATAGAGGTTATTTTTCAAATTAGATAGATTTATGCTCCATTTTTTGGATAGATCAAATTTCTAATCGGATCTTTCAAAGAATTCATAATCTATATTTTCTTGTGGAAATATAATTTTTCTTTTGGGATATGTGTGTGTGTGTGTGTTAACCATGGGAAAATAGTTCGATACTCCAAAAAAGAAATAATCAAAAGTATAAAAAAACAATTCCTTCCTAATAATAAGGAGATGTGGAACTAATTCAATTTTTAATATTAAAAATATATGTGGCATTTAAAAATTAATAGTAATAATAATAATAATTCAATGTACATCATAAATAAAATATTTCGATGCACATCATAATTAAGTAATATCTGAATGGAGTCTTCTGCGAGTAGAAACATTATAACCGTCTTCCGGGTCCATCACATAATTGAAAAAAATTACCAACACATTTCAAACTATCTAATGTGGTTCATCATCAGGACGAAATATATGAAGAGATTCTGATCTAACAAGTATATAAAAGATCTAGGTAAAGCAAAAAAAAGAAAATTAGTCAGTAGAAAAAAGAAATAAACAGCTACAATAATAATAATAATAATATAACAAAAAATCAAATAAGTCAAATTAAGGAAATAGAAATAAATACATATAAAATAATAATATTAGGGAAGTAAGGGAAGTAAAATAGGAATAAATAAATAAATCATTAAGTTAAGAAATGGAAATTTGGATAAAAAACAAAAATTAATAATAATATGGGTCACGCTAAAAAAATAATAATAATATTAAAATCAAATTATATCAATCATAAGATATATAATTATTAAGGAAAATAAAGGTTGACTAATAATCATAATATTAATAATAATAACCCCTGATGGGGGTGATCAAAAGTCGGTATAGATGTCATATGAGCGGCCCTCAGGATCTGCTCTCGCTCCACGCATACATTAACTCTCTCTCATGCGTAATCTATGTATTGAATCCTCCTATATGAAGGGAGATCTTTCTCTCTCCATGCATAAATTTGAAGACTGGCTTGGGTCGCAGTTTAGTTTGGAAGCTCGGGCAATGAATTTTGGTAGGGAGGATAAGCATCGTGTGTGGGTCTGGATCCATGGTGACTCCCTGTGGTTTCGAACTTGGATGAGAGGCATAGTGTAAGTTAGAGGCTATGTGGTGTGATTTGCGTTCTATCATTTTCTTTGTCCTAGGGCCCTGGGCACTCTAACAGGCGAGGAATTGATTCATCTCCAAGAATTAGCCCATTATTAGCTCGCACTTAGCAAATTTCTCCCTTTGGGCCTTCAATTCTCAAAGTGGGGTAAGAAATTCGTGTTTCTCAATTATTTTTCTTGTTTGTATACTTCGAAGATTTCCTATCTAGTGGTTTGTGGATGCGCAGTCTTAGGATATACGCAGTCACTTCTAGGTGTATCATGGTGTGAGGGTGTCTCTAGGCTGACTAGAGGGCGATCAGTGTGATCTTTCTTGTTTAATTATGGCTGCGCTTTATGTGGTGGAGGGAGTTTTGGATGGTGGACATGGTCTTTACCACTCGGTCTTCCGATATGGGTGGTTGTTCATTTGTCTTACTCCAGAGGATGGGTGGCAAGTGCTCCAGCAAAATATTTTCATTTGGGGTGGTCTCATTGTTCTTGTATTTCCTTTTTGCATTGCAGGTGTTCCATTATTATTCTCTCGAGTGTTTTCCTTTTCCAGCAAGCCTGCTTAGCCCTCTTCTCGATGACCCACCAACAGGGTTGCCCTTGTTGCGAGGATGGGAAAAATATTTAGGGGAAGCAACCAGAGCCCAACCATAATGTGTCTTCAGCCAACTCAATTAACCAAGAAACTAAGGATACCGAAACTCTCTCTCCTACTCATTCGCCTGGTCATGTTGTAGATCCTACCACCATGGAATCTATTCTTGAACATCTCCAACACATCCAAATTAATATGGATATACTCAAGGACCACAGGTATGTAGACAAAAAGGAAATTATTTCTTACTTCAATCACATTAAATATAGACACAATGAAATTCTAGAGCAGTTGGACAAAATCTGTCACATGAATGACCACCTTCACCATCTGGAAGCGAGGGTGGATCATATCGATTTCCATATCCATGATCGATTCGGTTTCTTTGCAGCTCCCCCTGTAATTCCCCCTCACCCCCCTCCTTGATATGTTGTTGTCATCTATAGTTTCTTTTTTGTTTACTTCAGTTTTTCTAAGGCTAGAAAGCCTCCTGAAAATAATGTTTGTAAGTTTCCATTTATGGTATTCTCCAATCCCCAATCTCAAAAATTCTAGTCAGAATGAGAGAGTGGGGACTGTTGAGGCGAAATTTGTAAGTTTTTCTTTGTTTAAAATTTAATGAAAACAATTTTAAATGAAAAAACCAAAATATTGATAATAATAAAAACAATTAAATTATATATATTTATATATAACCAAATTAAAGGGAATAAGGGTATAGTAAGAAAAATTATTATTATAAATAAATAGTTAATTATTAAATAAATATAATTATTAATTATAGAGGATCATATACACTTTAAGGAGTTAGGGGTAATAATAACCTAAAAAGGAAAATTCATAATATAAAAATCAAGAAAAAAAACATAGAATCAGGTAGGAAAATTAAGAAGAAAATGTTGAGGAAAAATCAAGGATCCAAAAAAAAAGAAGAGAGAGATAATTAGGGAGGAAAATTAAGAATAAAATGCTGAGGAAAGAGCAGGAATCCAATTTTTATTGATTTTCCAACGATCGTCTCTATTGAGGTTGTTGGTTGCATGCTTGTCAATCTCGATGGCTTCCTTGGACTTCACATGATGGTAATGGGAAATTTTAGCAAGGACACAAAAATCCTCTATACAAATGTGATGCTTAGTATTTTAAAAATCCTCACCAAAAAGCTGAGGATCTGGAGCGATTATGCTTGATGTTCACATCATGCTCTTGAATTCTATGCTTCATAGAATGGTCGGTCTCACCAATATAAGGCTTCCCACAAGAACATGGGATCATGTAAACCCCTTTAGAGTTAGAGGGGTCAATATGGTCCTTAACGAACCTAAGAGAAGACTGAATGGTCATAAGTGGCTTAAAGGCCGCATAAATATTAGTTTTATTAATAATTTTAGCCAACTTGTCAATGGTTCCTTGAATAAAAGGAAGATGAACAATGACAATGGGATTGCAGGAATCAGATTTAGTTTTAGGTCGATTCGTTGCTTTTTTAGCCATTTGGAAGGCTTTCAGACCTTGATTCTTTTCACCCATTTCTCATGAATACCTCTAAAATATGATCTTTCTCATCCTTAATATGAAGATCGTCATAAATCCTAAGGGTTCTCATAGCAAGGGTATTCAAAACATCGAATTTATGGGTATTTCTTTTGATTCTTCTTATTCTATTTATTCCAATTATCTTTTAATCCTTCTATTATGAATTCTAATATTCGTATATATTTCCCAATTTCCTCTTATTATTTTTCGTTGAATTCTTCTTCTACAAATTCCTTTTTTACTTCTGTGTCAAATTTCTCTTCCTCTTTTTCGAATTATTATAATCCTATTTCCTCTATTTCTTATAATCCTCCTACTTCATCTATCACTATTCCTCCCAACCTTAATTCCTCGAAACCCAAATCTCCTAAAAGAAAATTGGTCAATATCTCAAGCTTTGATATTGATTATCCTACCCAATTTCTTCTTGAAAAATGTTTAAATTTTGTCATTTCTCCTCTCAAATTCCTGGTCGAGGACATTGTGTGCAACATTGAGTATAGCCTTAGGAGGTTCCTATTCACCTTAAGGAGATTATTATATAGTCCTGCACTATTATCCTTTAGAGGGCCAAATCTCCTGTGTAATATTTCTAAGTGTGAGTTTTCCCTTAAATCCCTTAATAATAATTGAAAAATTGTTTTTCTTAAAGAAGACAAGGGTAATGTTGTTGAGATTCTTGATAAGAAAGATTATATTGATAAGATGATGGATCACCTTACCAACAGTGGTAGCTATAGAAAGATGAACAAAAATACACTTTCTAAAATCTCTAAATATGTCTCCAATCCTATCATGTCTCATAATGTTTGTTGTAACATAAGAAAGAGGCTAATTGAAAGCAACCTTCTCACCCCTCATACCTAGGGCCTCCTAAAATCCATAAAGAAAGCACTCTTTTGAGACCTAATGTGAACACAATTGGTGGGCCAACTTATCTCATGGATATGCATTTAGCCTTGAAGCTTAAGCCCCTTGTTGGTAATACTGACTCTTTTGTCAAGGATTAATCCTCTTTCATCAGGGAAATTAAAGGTTTTAAGCTTGAACCCAATGATATTTTGATCAGTTTTGATGTTTTTTCTCTTTTTACTAAGATCCTGATTAATGAGGCTATTGACGTCATTAATAACGTCACTGGCCCTAATATGACCAAATTAGTCAGCATTTTCCTATATTCCACTTTATTTAGCTTTCAGGATGTTATTTATGATCAGACTTGTGGAATGGCTATGGGCTCCCCTTTCTCCCCCATTGTAGAAATATTTTCATGGAATATTTTGAGACTTAATCACTTGTTTTTGTTCCTTTCCATCCTAATATTTGGAAAATTTATGTTGACAATACCTTTATAATTTGGGCCCATGGTCGTGAAAATCTTGCAATCTCTAAAAATCATCTTAATAGTCTTTATGATTTTATAAAATTCACTATGGAGATCAAAGTTAATGGCATCATTCCCTTCCTAGACATCCTCATCACCAGAAAGGAATATGGATCCATCTCTCATCAAGTTTTCTTCAAAAATACTCACACGAAACAATATCTCCATGATAATTCCCATCATCACCATGTCCATAAATTTGGTGTTTTGAATACCCTTACTACAAGAGACCTTAGGATTTCTGAAAATCTTCATACTAATGATGCGAAAGCTCATCTTTTATAGGCTTCATGAGAAATGGGTATAAAAAGCATCAAGGTCTGAAAACCTTCCAAAATGTTGAAAACACAGCGAATGGGCCTAAAACTAAATTTAATTCCTGCAATTCGATTTCCATTGTTTATCTTCCTTTTATTCAAGGAACCATTGACAAGTTGCCTCGTATTATTAAGAAAAAAAATATTTATGCAACCTTCAAGCCACGTACCACCATTTGGTCTTCCCTTACATATTTTAAAGACCAAATTGACCCCTCTAACTCTAAAAGGGTTTACATGATCCCATGTTCCTGTGGGAAGTCTTATATTGGTGAGATTGGTTGCTCCATTAAGCGTGGAATTTAAAAGCATGCTATGGACATCAAGCATATTAATCGCTCTATATCCTCATCTCTTCTTGAGAATTCTTCCAAATACTAAGCATCACATTTGTATTGAGGATGCCTGTGTCATTTCTAAAATTTCCCATTATCATCATAGGAAGTTCAGGGAAGCTATCGATATTGAGTGTCAAACCAGGAGGTAACTCCTCAAATCAGAATGTGTATTAGCTGAAGAATGTACATGCTTATATAGATGGGAGGTGAGGCTATTGGGATTCATCTCCCAATGACTCTTGGCCTTCCTTATTTCCTAATATTATTTATTATACAATATTACATATCCACACCCAACCCATAGGATTAGGTGTCAACATTCCCCCCTTTAATCCGAAGGGATGTTGGTGAGTCCAAGCATCGATCTGAACTTTTCAAACTTTTCTCTTCCAAGTGCTTTGGTGAAGATGTCAACAGTTTTCTCATTTGTGGAACAATGATGTAGATGGATGGTTTTGGCCTGAACATGATGTCGAATTAGATGGTACTTTGTATTGATGTGCTTTGTTCGATCATGGAACTTTGGGTTCTTGGCCAACTTTATTGCAGAAGTGTTGTTGATCATGAGTGGTGTGGAGTACATTTGTTTCATCTGCAAATATTCCAGGATTTTCCGGAGCCACACAATTTCCTTTGTTGCTTCAGCTATTGCCACATATTCTGCCTCGGTCGTGGAATCTGTTGGAACTGACTGTTTGCGTGATCTCCATGAGACGACTCCTGATCCAAGACTCATGGTGTAACCTGTAGTAGACACCCCTGTTTCTTTGTCACCATCAAAGTCTGAATCAGAATATCCGATCAAGCTGAAGTCGCCTACCTGTGTATATTTGAGTCCAAAGTCTTGAGTCCCCTTCAAGTACCTTAACACTCTTTTTGCAGCAGACCAATGTCCTTCACAAGGTTTTTGCATGAACCTTGAAAGGATTCCAACAGCAAATGAAATGTCAGGTCTGGTGGTGGTCAGGTAGATAAGACTTCCTACAAGTTGTCTATACTTAGTTGCATCCTCAAATTCCTTCCCTTCAATAGATGTGAGCTTCAAGTTTTGTTCCATTGGAGTGGTTAAGGGATTACAGTCATTCATGCCAAATTTGTTCAAGAGATCTCCAATGTACTTCTTTTGAGAAAGAAATATGAATTTAGGATGTTGAATTACTTCAATACCCAAATAGTAATGAACATGACCCAAATCGGTCATTTCAAAACCTTTCTTCAACTCTTTCTTCATGGATGCAATATAGCTCTCATTATTTCCTGTTATCAAAAGATCATCTACATATACCACAAGATATACAACTGTTTTTCCAACTTTCTTAACAAACAAAGTTGCATCATCAAGATCAAAGTGTTTGAAATCAAGTTTCAGAAGATGCTGGGTCAACTTCTCATACCAGGCTCGTGGTGCTTGCTTGAGGCCATACAAGGATTTCACAAGTTTGCAAACTTTGTGTTCTTGACCCTTTATCACAAATCCTTCTGGCTGGGACATATAAACTTTCTCCTTTAGATCTCCATTCAAGAAGGCTGTTTTTACATCCATCTGATGGAATTTCCATCCATTCTGAGCTGCTAAGGCAAAGAGAGTTCGGATGGTGGTCCATTTTGCTGTGGGAGAAAAAGTTTCTTCATAATCGACTCCTTCTTTCTGTGCGAATCCTTTTGCCACAAGCCTGGCCTTGTGCTTGTCAAGTAAGCCATCTGCTTTGTACTTGTTCTTGTAGACCCACTTACAGCCAATTGATTTCGTTCCCAAAGGCGGATCAACCAGCTTCCAAGTGCCATTCTTTATCAAGGCATCATACTCCTTCTGCATCGCTTCTTTCCATTCATCATTTGAAGCGGATTCTTTGAAGGAAGTTGGTTCATGATCTGTAGACAAACTCAATTCACAGTTATAAGCAATATCCATATCAACAGGGGAATCAGAATTATCTACATCACCTTCGATTTCTTGAGTGGAACTTCTTGTTCCTGTTTTTCCAACCTCATTAGGATGAACATCCTCCAGTGTCTTTGTCAGCCATTTGGGAGGACCTTTCTGAGATGGCCCAGGCTGGTCACTTGACTGAGTTGGGATTGATTCAAGATTCAATCTCCCAATTCTGTCAATCACATCATCCAATGTGTCATCCGTGGTTGTTTCTTCATGCGGGGGAGAGAGTGCTTTAGGATATGATTCCACGGTTTGATTCAATATCGGAATCCCCCCTTCAAGGTGTGGAATCACATTATCAAATTCTTGGAAAGACTTTGCATGTGTGAATCTGTCCAGGCGATCAAGTTGCCGCTCAACAACCTTGTCACTCTTGGAAGATTTAAGAAATATGACATCTCTTGCTATCACAAACTTCTTATTTGCTTCATCATAGAGACGATATCCTTTGGAGGTATTGGAGTACCCCAAGAAGATACATTTTCTGCTTCTAGTACCAAGTTTGTTCCTTTGACCCTTGGGTATCAAGGCATAACAGGTGGACCCAAAGACCCTGAAATGCTTTACCGAAGGAATGTGGCCATGCCACATTTCAAAGGGAGTTTTGTTTCTAATTGAACTTGAAGGACACCTATTCTTTATGTAAACAGCACATAGAACTGCATCAGCCCAAAACATCAATTTTACATTCTTGAAAAATAACATGGAGCGGACCATATTTAAAATGGTTCTATTCATTCTTTCAGCTACACCATTCTATTGTGGATTATATGGCACAGTGGTTTGATGTTTGATTCCATGTTGACGAAGATAATTTTCAAATTCGTTTGAGGTGTATTCTTTTCCATTATCAGTACGTAGAGAGCCAATATGTGTTTGTGCATCATTTTCAATCCATGCTTGAAAATTCTTGAAAGTTTGAAAAGCATCAGACTTATTCTTCAGTAAGTAAATCCAACACATTCTGGTGTAGTCATCAATAAATGTCATCATGTATTTGTTTCCATTTGCAGAAGCAATAGGCATAGGGCCACATAAATCTGAATGAACAAGTTCAAGTTTCCTATGTGCTCTTGAGTGTGAATCATGGAATGGCTGTTTGCTATGCTTTCCTAGAATACAAGCATCACATTCCTTAGGTTTTCTAGGAATTGTAGGCAGTCCATCAACACCATTTTTCTTCAACAAACGAAGGCTGTCATAGTTTAAGTGTCCAAATCTAGCATGCCATAAAAGACTTGATGGAAATGTACCTTCATCATGATGTGAACTAAATGCAAAGTTTTGAGCATGAGAAGATGAACCTTTCAGCTTCAAGAGTCTCCCTTCTTCTATTCCCTCCATGACAAGTGAGTGATCTGATGCTGATCTGACCTCTGCCTTGCCATCAAACAAGTGAACTGAGTGTCCTTGCTGCCGAATTTCGATTAGGGACAACAAGTTTCTCTTCAACTCCGAGAGGTATAGAACCTCATGTAGGATATGATCAGGAAGACCAGGCAGTTTAAGCCTGACTGTGCCAAGCCCTGATGGCTTGAGTTTGGATTTATCTGCGAAATATACTGCTCCATCAACTTTGTCGGTGAAATCTTCAAAAAAATCTTTTCTAAATGTCATGTGACATGTTGCTCCTGAATCTAGCAACCAATCATCTCTCCATGAAGTAAATGAAACATCAAATAGGTTTTCAGTTACTCCATTGTTACAATGTGCTAGAATAGAATGAGCTGTGAGCCGATTCAAATGTTTACCTTTGTCTTTGTCATCGCCACTGCCTTGATTTGTTTACATCGAAGTTTACATTGTCTGCCCCCCTTTTCTCTGAAGTTTCTTCTTCGTCTTCTGCCTTCTCTTTCTCTGGATGGACCTGAAGCATGTCTCTTTTCTCTCTGTGCCAAGTAGGCAGCCTCTTTAGAAGATGAAGGGACTGTCATCTTCTATTGAAGGAGGAGAGAAAAAGCAAAACTTTGTTGGAAAAAAAAATCTGAAGAGGAAAAATTTCTGCTATACAAACTTTCAATTCTTGAAATCTGCTCAATTAGAGGGGACAAAAAATCTTGCTGGAAAAATATTCTGAGTTTAAAAAACTCTTCGCTGGAAACTAATTCTGCTCAAAAACTCTTGCTGAAGACTGAATTTAGAAAACACTCTTTGCTATAAACTGAATTCTGCATAAAAAAAATATATATATTTTTTTTGTTTGGGAAAAAATGTATATGAAAAAAAAAGTGGAATTATGAAGCGAGGGGGTGGAATTATGAATGTCAACAGTGGTATAGTGGTATTGAATATAGAAGGGGCGTGGTATTACTTGGGAGGTGGTATTGAATATAGAAGGGGCGTGGTATTAAAAATGGGAGGGCGGAGTTATAGCCAGCGCGGGAGGGCGGAGTTATGGAAAGTGGTATGAGAGGGCGGTATAATATAACGTGTTTTGAATATTGTATTATATAACAAAGCGCTGTATTATAGTGGTGTCGAATAATGAAAGTGGGAGCAGTTTCACACAGCGCATAACATATGCAATGAACAGCTTTTAAATATCAATGAACTGCTGTATTAATATATACAATGGACAGTATATATCGTATGGAGGGGCATGAATATATCGGATGACTGCGCGGTTTTTATGAAATAGACAGCATTTTTAGACAGCGTATATATGAAATAGACAGCATTTAATATGAACAGTGGCGGTATTACAACATATGAGAGCGGCGTATATGAAACCGGCGGCGTTGTATAACGGTATTTCCTGTGGCCTGTCGACTAACACTCCACGCTGTATGACAGATCATATGTTATATGTCAACGTTTTATGTATAGTGGAGAGCCGAGGGGCGGAAATGAAACGATATATGCGTGGACTGTGTATGGTATATGCGTTGAACTGGGGCGCAGTATGACAGAGTGGATGTATTATAAACTGGAGTGATATGTATTGAATCGATAGAGATATATAAATGCGGATAAATGGATGCGTATTGAATATGTGAGAGCGTGGACAATGAAGCGGTAATGTGTATAGAGTCGAGGGCGCTGCGTTTAAATGACAGAACGGTATTGTGTATTGACAGTCAGTGTTTGTATGATGAGCGGTGGTATTGTTGGGGAGTCGAGGGGCTTAGAACTGTGAGGGAGAGGGCGCAGTGTAGTGAGGGAGAGGGAAGTGTATGCAGAGTGAGGGAGAGGGCGTAGGGCGCAGAGTGGTGAGGGAGAGGGAGGTGTATGCAGAGTGAGGGAGAGGGCGTAGGGCGCAGAGATTAATGGAGAGGATAAGCAGTGAGGGAGAGGGTGCAGAACAGTGAGGAGAGATGGGGGAGGTGAATCGATGGAGAAAGGAAGAGGCCTAAAAGGCCGTTACAGAAAAATATTTTGAAATGGAATCTGCAGAATGACAGAGTTGCAGGACTACTGGAATTGCAGAATGGCAGAGCCTGCAATTTGCAGAATGACAGAGCCTGCAGTCTTCAGGAGCTGCAAATGTCAGTACTATATAGGGAAAAAAAATGCAGAATAACAGTCTAGCAATTAATGAGCAGCAAAAAATATTAAAAAATATTGACTGAGCAAAGGAGAGGGAGTTACACCACAGGGCAGAAATGCCAATTGTGGGGCTGGCTCCGATACCATGTCAAACCAGGAGGTAACTCCTCAAATCAGAATGTGTATTAGCTGAAGAATGTACATGCTTATATAGATGGGAGGTGAGGCTATTGGGATTCATCTCCCAATGACTCTTGGCCTTCCTTATTTCCTAATATTAAATAATATACAAAAATACAAATGCACACCCATCCATAGGATTATGTGTCAACATTGAGAAGCATGTGACCAACAATTTTAACAAAGATGATGGCTGGAAAATCAATAAAAATTGGATCCCTACTCTTTCTTCGACATTTTCTTCTTATTTTGTCTCCCTAATACTATGGTTTTCTTTTGGGTCCCTCCCTTTTCCTCAACATTTTCTTCTTAATTTTCCTCCCTATTCTCTGTTTTTTTTACTTGATTTTTATTTTATGACTTTTCATTTTTAGGTTATTTTTACCCCTAACTCCTTAAAGCATATATGATCCTCTATACTTAATAATTATATTTATTTAATAATTAAATATTTATTTATCATAATTATTTTCTTATTTATCCTTACTCCCTTAATTTTAATCATATATATATATATATATATATATATATATATATATATATATATATATATATATATATATATATATATATATATATATATATATATATAATTATATAATTATTTTATTTATTATTATTATTATTATTATTTTATTTTTATCCTAATTTTCCCTTTTAACCTTACATTTTTATTTATTAACTATTTAATGGGATTATGATTTATTTATTTATTCCTATTTTACTTTCCTTATTTCCCTAATCTTCTTATTTTATTCTTATTTATTTATATTTTATTAATTTGAATTATTTGACTTTTTATAATTATAATTTATTATTCTATTATTATTTATTGTATTGTTACTTTATTATTATTTTTGTAGTTTTTTTATTTATTTTTTCTTATTTACCTAACTCTTTTTATATGCTTGTCATATTAGAATCTCTTCATCTATTTCGTTGTCATGATGAACCACATTAGATGGTTTGAAACACATCGAAATTTTTTTTCAATTAAGTGATGGATTCAGAAGATGGTTATAATAATAGAGTAATATTAACATTCCATGATGAGGGTGACAAATCAACAGGATGCATTCTCGGGGAGGGAGCCTGCCACCCCACCAACATCCTGGATAATTAAGGTGGGGTGGCATGGCACACCATAGCCAGGCAGTATCGCGTGAAAGTTTTTTAATTTAATGTGTGAAGAGTTTAATACCTGCAATGGGATGATGGGTGTGGTATAAGTTGCATTGATTCAAGCATGGCGATAGTATTAATGGCTTTGCAAGCATGTTTTTGGTAATGTTCAAACTAGATGGGGTTCTAGTTGGTTTTGGTTGGGAATAGAGTTAAATTGGTAAAGGATGCTTGCTATAACAGTTTGAGGGTGGTTTCACGACAGCCAAGTCATGGAACGAGGATAGTTTGGGGTGAATATAAACATGTTGAGTTAAAGAGTACTTGGGACCCTAACATAATAATATGCCTTGTGGCTTTACAATGTTGGGTGGTGGGGAAGACAACACTCCTAGTGGTTTTCTGCATGTTGGAGCATCAACTGGATGTGTTACTGGGTCCTCTTGATTGGAGGAAGGTATGTAAAAAATGGTTTCTCTGCTTAGTATTATTATGTAATCGTCGTGGTTTCAAATTTTAATTTTTGTATTAGGGTGTTAGTGTCTCTGTATGTAATTTTTGGTGGTGTCATCACTTTGAGTCTTGAGTTGGGGACTGTTGAAAAATGTGTAACTAGGTTCGGTCTTCATAAGTATGAAATGTATTTTTTATTCTTGTAAATTATAAAAATAAAGAAAAATATTATTGTTATTATTTGGAGCATGGGTTTCATGTTCAAGGTCTTTTTTTTATAGGTCAATCACCCATTGAGTGCTTCTAAGGTTTTTCTTAGGTCAAGAAGTCAAAAGAATCATTGTCATAAGTTGAAGACCCCACTGGGCACATTGTAACTAGTAAAGAAAATTATTTTTGTCTTTAAGAGTGTCTGAATAACCTCCAAGACCAAGTCGTCCTAGAAGTTGGAAAGTCAGCCTAAAAGGAAGAGCCACGCCCAACCTTGAAGAGCTTATAAATAGAAGAGAACTTGATCTACTTGAAGCACATTCACTCACCACTCATTCTAGCGAAGGAAGAGGAAGGAGAAGGTGGTGAATAAGGAAGATGACAAATAATATCTATGTTTGGGTTATTTTCTCTCACACGTGCTAAAGGAAGGCTAGGATTTCTGCAACAGACCTAGGGTTTCTATCTACAAGTTCTATCTTAGAGAAAAGAAGACAAAGAGGCCAACCGAAGGTCACCAGGGGTCGTCCTCAAGCTCCAGAAGTCAGAGAAAGGAAATTTAAGGTCAAGGGAATTCTCTACAAGAATATTGAAGCTCACATGTGAGAAACTGCAACTGTAGAGAGGCCAAAATTTCATATTTGTAGTAGGAAGATGAAAATATTGCAATGGGATGTCGAAGAAGAGAAACTCGAAGAGATTTTATTGGGTTTGACTATATCGTAGTTAGCACATCATACGAATATGATGGTATTGGTCTTGGAGGGTATTGGTATCAGTATTAAGGTCATGAAATTCGTCAATTAAAGAATCTATAAGGAATAGAAGATCTTTATGGGTTTTCCTCTCAATAGGAGAGATTTTGTCCCTAGTTTGCAGCTTGTATTCTGTGTTCTTGTTCTTCTTGTTTTGGTATTTGTTTTTTGATTCACACATATAATAATAAGGAATAAAGATAATAAGTAAAAGGACATCACAAGTATTTATCAAGTAAAAATAATTATTTATAATCATTTCCCTATAGAATTCTCAACATGGTTTCAAAGCTACGGTTGGCTAAGGGAATTATGAATATCTCCACTACATTGAAGAAGCTCATCAAAAATTGTTCAAAGGTAGTAAGATATATCAATAAAATCATCAAGAAAACATGTAATCTCCTATTCACTACAAAGGAGGAAGCAATCAAGGAAAAATATGAAGGTCTCTTCTCGACACTTACTGGCACATTCCAAGATGAGAGCATTTGGGTAATTGATAGTTGTGCATATAGGAAAATTACTGGTCATCATAAAAAATTGAAGACATTAACAAAGGGAAAATATTCTTACTTGGTGGAACTTTGAGATAGTAAGATATATCATGTAAGAGGAATTGGATGAACTTCCATAGAGTTGGAAAATGGAAGCAACATTCACCTCAAAAACATCCTATTTGTTCTAGGTTTGCCTAAAAACTTAATTTCCATTTCAAGTATAGAAGATAAGGGTGATAGAGTAGCTTTAATTGATGGAAAGGTTGTAGTATGGAGTAAAAAATCAAGCATAGAGAATGCTAGAGTAATTGGTATTCGAGAATGAAGACTCTCAGGTTGATATCTCCTCTAGGACAAGCTTTGGTTCACATTGAAATCAACCCGTGTGACCTATGCCATAGAACATTTTTTCATACTCATTTCAACATTATTCCATTTCTAAGCTCCATAATATATGGAATCCTTGAAGAGAAAGAATATCATGAAGGAGTATGTAAGGGATGTGCATTGGGTAAGGATACCAAGAGACTATTTGGAAGCAGTGCTTCTAGGTCAAAAGAAATGTTGGATCTCATTTATTCTAATGTATATGGTCCTATGAATCCTAAATCACTTGGAGGTCATCTATATTATTTTACATTTATATATGATCATTCAAGAAAGACCCGGGTTTACTTAATGAAAACAAAGGACGGGGTATTTACAAAAGTTCAAGAATTCAAAGATGAAGTGGAGAACCTTACAGAAAGAAGAAGCAAGATACTAAGATATGATAATGGAGGAGAGTATACATCCAAGGAGATTATATCATTATGTAAGAAGTATAGGATTAAGAGGGAGTTGATAGTCCCATATGATCCTGAACAAAATGGAGTTGCATAATGAAAGGACCGATCCATTGAAGAGAGTGTAAAAGTGATGTTACATGATCAAGATATACCAAAATTTATGTGGGAATAAGCCATGAATACAACAGTATATATTCAAAATCTAATTCCCCATAGGTCATTGGACAACAGGACTCTCGAAGAAGTATTCACTAGGAAGAAACCTGTTGTAGAACATCCTTGTATCTTTGGGTGTCCCATATATATTCATATACCAAAGGACAAAAGAAATAAGTTGGATCCATTAGGCATGAGAGGAACATTTTTTGGCTACAAAAATTCCTCTAAGGACTATAGAATCTAAATAAAGGAAGGAAACCATATAGAAGTAAGTTGAGATGTCATATTTGACTAGAGTATCACAGATTTTCCACAGTGTCAAAGAATATATGTCGACGTTTTGAATATCCATGGAGATCCATCTTTAGGACGAATGAATGAAGAAATGAAAGAAGGGTATAGGTCAAATTTATAGAGAGAAGATTATTTTCTAAAGAGCTGACTAACAATAATATCTAGGTTATTTTTAATTTAATTTACTGTTTATTTAAATTTAAAAATAATTAATTAATTCATTCATTCATTCATTATATTGAATATAATGAATTAATTGAATATATTTAATATATTTAATATAATTCATTATATTCAATATAATGAATTAATGAATTAATTAATTGTTTTTAAATTTAAATAAACATTAAATTAAATTAAAAATCACCTAGATATTATTGGTGGTCGGCTCTTTAGAAAATAATATTCTCTCTATAAATTTGACCTATGTCCTTATTTCATTTCTTCATTCATTCGTCCTGAAGATGGATCTCCATGGATATTTGAAACGTCGACATATATTCTCTAACACTGTGGAAAATCCAGGTTCTTCTTCATCAATTGATAACCACAGAAGCTTGAAAACTAGAGTATCACATTCAAGAAATCTAAGGAACTTCCCATGGACTCTGATGACGAAGAAATTCTAGTATTTGAAGAGGAAGTTAATAGGGAAGAAGAAGAATATCATCATGAATATTAGGGTCTGAGTGAACCCATTCAACCTATGGTCCTACCTGAATATAGAAATATACCTAACTAGTTGAATCTACACTACTTAATGCATAAGGTCATAAAGCAGCAAAAGGCTCATTTAGAGAAAGAAATAAACCCAAAAGATATTCTTGGTATGCTGCATGCATGGAAAAAATGATAGAATAAAAGCCATCCACTTTTGAATAAGATGTCAACCATCAGGAATAGAAGGATGCCATGAATGAAGAATACCAATCTATAATGAAGAATGGATTTTTGGAGATCCTACCTAGGCCCGAAGAAAAATATGTGGTAACTTCCAAATAGATCTATAAGATCAAACATGCTACAGATGGAAGTATATATAAGTATAACGAAATATTTGTGGCTAGGGGCTTCTCTCAATAGGAAGACATCGACAATGAAGATACATTTGCTCAGATAGCAAGGTATAAAATGATTCATTCATTGATTTCTCTGGAAGCATCGATGGGATGGAACATACATCAAATGGATGTCAAGAAATTGTTTCTGAATGACACAACTGATGAGGAAGTTTATATAGAGAAACCCTTGGGATTTGAAATTAAAGGCAGGAAGGAATATGTTTTCATATTGAAGAAAGAATTATATGGCCTCAAGCAAGCACCAAGGGCATGGTATACTAGAATGGATGTATACCTGGAAAGGATAGGATTCATAAAAAATTCTACTGATACAAACCTTTATATCAAGGTTGTAGAAGGAAAAACTCTAATAATTCTTTTGTATGTATATGATATTCTACTTATAGGTGTAGAAGGTCGAAGTGAAGAATGTAAGAAGAAACTAGCAACAAAATTTGAGATGAAGGATCTAGGGTTGATGCATTACTATTTACGACTAGAAGTCTAGCAAGGACCTGATGAAATTTATCTGGGTCGATTAACGTACATGATCAATATGGTGAAGAGGTTTGACATGATGGATTGCAAACCAATGACCATTGTGATGATCACGAACTTGAAGAGACTAAGGAGTTCTGAATCGATCCCTGTGGATCCTTCCATGTATAGACAACTGATTGGCTCAGTGATGTACTTAGTGAATAATCAACCAGACAGATGTTTTGCAGTAAACATTCCAAGTGGAGCCAAAGAATGATCATTTGATAGCAGCAAAACATATGCTGAGATATTTGTGAGGAACTATTCATTGTTACTTGAAATATGATAGAAATAATGATGTCCACCTGATTGGATATAAATATTTTGACTGGGGAGGTAGCGAGTACAATGGAAGAATCACTATGGGAGGATGTTTTAGTTTTGAATCTTCCATGATCTCATGGATGAGAAGAAAGAAATACACAGTTGCTTTGAGTAGTGTTGAGGCTGAATATGTTGCAGCCTATGAAGTAAGAATAAAAGTGATTTGGTTAAGGAAGCTTCTATCTGAACTATTTGAAGGACAGATGGATCCTATAGTGATACATTTTGAAATTCTAAAGACCGAGTATTTCATGGAAAGACAAAGCATATAAAAAACAAATATCACTATATTCGGGAGCTAGTACAAAATGGTGTGATGCAACTACAATATATCTCCATCAATGAGCAGGTAGCTGACATATTGATGAAATACATTCCTAACAAGAAGCTTGTGTAGTTTAGAGACAAGCTTGGATTGGTTGGTATATCCTCCCTATTTGAGAGGGAGAGATACACATATCATTCTTGTCTTCACTTGGGAAGAAAAAATGGACGATTGGGTAACCATCTGGCATCTGATACTCTTTGAGGATGAGTTAGGGTATCTAAGATAAGAGTAGTCATGGATCAACATTATTTAAGGACTAGCTATCCAAGACAAGAATAGTCCAAAGAAGGTCATACTCTGTGAACACCCAGGCGGAGTATGTACCTTACAATGATTATGGTGTCTATAAATCATTAGTCTTGGCAACATTGTTCTATGATCTTATGGAGAGATAGAGTTGTTAGTCAAGGCCTTGCTATGTGACAATGTTGGTTAATATGATGCTAGAAAAATGGGTTAAAAATCTGACTCTTCTTATTAGATCTCTTCAGATTGAGAATGTCCATGTACCTCTTATTATTACCTCCCTAGTTAAGAGGGAGCGTTGAAAAATGTCCCAACTAGGTTAAATATTCATAAGTATAAAATGTATTTTTTATTCTTGTAAATTATAAAATGAAAGAAATTTATTATTATTATTTGGAGCATTAGTTTCATGCTCAAGGTATTTTGTTTTATAGTTCAAGCACCCATTGAGTGCTAGGTTTTTTCATAGGTAAGGAATTCAAAAGAGTCATTGTCATAAGTTGAAGACCCCACTCGGAACATTGTAACTTGTAAAGAAAAACATTTTTGTCTTTAAAAGTATCGAAATGCCCTCCAAGACCAAGTGTGGTTGGAATCTGGAAAGTTGATCTAAAAGGAAGGGCCACATCCAACCTTGAAGAGCCTATAAATAGAAGATAACTTGTTCTACTTGAAGCACATTCACTCACCACTCATTTTAGCGAAGGAAGAGGAAGGATACGGCAATGAAGGAGGAGGACGAAGAAGATATTTTTTTGGGTTATTTTCTCTCACACGTGCTAAAGGAAAACTAGGGCTTCTACAATAGATCTAGGGTTTCTATCTACAATTTCGATCTTGGAGAAAATAAGACAAATTTAGGTCAAGTGAATGTCACCAAGGTTCATCTTGAAGCTCCAGAAGCTAGGGAAAGGAAACTGAAGGTCAAGGGAAGACTCTACAAGAAGATAGAAGCTCTCACATGGGAAATTGTAACTACAGAGAGGCCGAAATTTCAGATCTGCAGTAGGAGGCCGAAATATTGCAGCAAGAGGTCGAAGAAGTGCTACTGTAAGAGATTTGACTGGGTTTGACTAGATAGAAGTTAGCACATAATTTGAAGAAGTTGGTCTTGGTATTGGAGGGTATTGGTCTCAGTTTTAAGTTCATGAAATTCATCAATTGAAGAATCTATAAGGAAGAGAAGAGAATTATGGGCTTTCCTCTTAAAAGGAGAAGTTTTGGCCTTGGCTTGCAACCTATATTATGTGTTCGTGTTCTTCTTCAATAGGTATTGGTTTGATGGTTCACACATATAATAATAAGGAACAAAGATAATAAGTAAAGGGACATCACAAGAAGTTATCAAGTAAAGATAATTACTTAATTCATTTCCTTATATAATTCTCAACAGGGACCGGGGTTTTGATTTTCAATCTATGCCTCGTGGGGTTTGACCGAAGGGGTGTGCGGTTTCCTTATTCCTTTTAGGTAAAACTCATTGTCTAGGTACCAATGTTGATGGTTCTGAGTGAGATTTTGTGGAGACTCGTAAAAACCATAATTCTCCAGTATTTTCTTTTTGTTTAAAAGAGTGATGGAATAGGCTTTTTTATTTGTTAGAAGGGAATATTGGAGGTTTATTGGTTTATGGGATACTCCTGGGTTTATTTTTAGGTGCTAGGTTCAAGCATCATTATGGGTGGTCTTGAACATACAGGGGGGTCTGGATGTGTTAGGTTGTCTTGTACCTGGAGGCCTAAGAGTATCGACTATCTATTAGAGGATTATGTGTGTTAATGGTGGCGACGTGTGAATGCCCAATCTCTCATTTTGTTGGAATTTTCCTTTGGTCGATGTCTAAGTGAGAGGGTCTTATGCTCGAGTCTTATAGGTAGCTTTTCTAGTTGTATTGAGTTTGGTGGTGCAATTATAGTCATTCTTCTTATGGGGTGTATTGTTGTGCAACTCAAATTGCAATGCCTTGTCAATGAGGCATAATTATAAGGGGAATTGGAGAGAGGGCTCAGTGGGGTAGACATCTACTGGGGGACCCAAGCCATGGCGAGGTCGTGTACCCCAACCCAACCCAAAAATTTACACGGAGGAGATGCTCCCCTCCCAAGACAACCTTGGCAGTCAGTTAAGACACATCGCTAGACTTGTGGAGCAACTCATTAGAGAATGATGCTAGGAACACAGTTATTGGTTTTACGAATGATCTTAAGAGTAAACAATGGCATATGCTTGATCTTTTTTCCAGCATGTAAAGGGGACAATGGCACTAACAAGAGAAACTAGGCCATCTAGAAGAGAGACTAGCCATATGGAGAAGCACATTCATTGTGATTTCATACCTCCTCCATCACCAAGCTCTGGACTAGAGCATCTAGCCCCAGTCAATTCATCTGAACTGTAATGGTTTTTGGTTGTATCTTGATCCCAAAGGTATTTTGGTATCACATGTCTTTTTTCTTTTGGTTAACGAAGCTTTTTTGGTAGGTAACAGTGAGGCCGATAGGATTTTGGAAGGATGTATTAACCAATGTAATATTTTGATATAATGGAAGCTTTTATATCCACAAAAAAAAAAAATATTAACGTGTATTTAAAAATATATTAAATTCCCATGTTAAACTATATATGTATGTATGTATGTATGTATGTATGTATGTATGTATTCTTATGGTTAAAACATTTCAAGTAGTCTCACTATTTTACATTTTGGTCATTTTTCAATCAATTTTATCTAAAATCTAGTAAAACTAGTAATTGCACCATATGTTGCAAAAGAAACGTCGTAAGGCAATACCATAGGAAAGAGTAGCCTATAAGAAATAAGAAGGCAATAGCATAGGAAAGAGTAGCCTAGAAGAAATAAGATGTTGCATAGAACAAGTCATCGTGAAGGAATGAAAGGAAAATTTTGCTTCCATGGAATCAAGTTGTGGAGGTTTCAAAGATATTGATGATAAGAGTTATCAACCAAAAAAATTTGTTATAGATTTTGAAATAAGCAATTGGGGGTGAAAACATATATGTAAACCAACATAATATGTTCACATATATACAAATTTTGTTATAGATATTGAAATAGGAAATTGGGGGTGAAAATCCTTTGGTGATTAATAATCCAACACGTAACTCAAATAAGATATTTTAAATACATTCAAGTACAATCTATATAGCATAGATGTAAATAAAGAGATTTTTATTAACACAAATAGAGTTTACTTCAAGTTCATCTACATATCTGAGAGCCATTTGCATGCTTATCGGAAATTGCATATGAAGAACAACAGTCTTGGTATACAAGAAAGTGAATTTCATTTTAATATGGAGAAATTTTTGGAAGGAGATATTGTTCTTTATGTTATGGTTAATTTTCTTAACTCCAAACTTGGTTTATTCTTTCTCTATATACATAAGAAAAAAAATACAAAGTAAATTCACAAATTTAAGTTATAGTTTTATATTTCATAATTACAAATCTAGTTTCTTATTAAAATATTTTACACATCCTACGTTATTCTAAATTGATCAAGAGTATAGAATTATTAGGGTGGTGTTCTATGTGCACTAAAATTCCCATGAGGTCCATCACAATGTATGGGGTTCATTGCAACCTTGGATATATTATGTGAATTGTTGTCATTTTTTGCTTGTGGCGACAACTTAGTTTTGGTTTTCACCTAGTTATCATGATTCAAAAATTTGTTATCATCTTAGATCCTTATAGCATTATATATATTATGTGAGCTAATGTGATGTTTTTTTTGTCACAATGATTCAAAAATCAGTTATTATACTACAATATTAATTTTCTTGTTGTATTTTTTGTTTATCTTATTAAAATATTTTACACATCCTAGGTTATTCTAAATTGATCAAGAGTATAGAATTATTAGGGTGGTGTTCTATGTGCACTAAAATTCCCATGAGGTCCATCACAATGTATGGGGTTCATTGCAACCTTGGATATATTCTCTGAGTTGTTGAGAATTTTTTCTTGTGGCTACAACTTAGTTTTGGTTTTCACCTAGTTATTATGATTAAAAAATTATTATCATCTTAGATCCTTATAGCATTATATATACTATGTGAGATAATGTTATGTTTTGTTTGTCACAATGATTGAAAAATCAGTTATAATACCACAATATTGACTTTCTTGTTGTCTGTTTTGTTTATGAACCCCTTAAAAAAACTAGAGGAACATTAGATTTTATAGTGTGATCTCCCAAGCATGGGTGGGGGTTTCAAAAATTGGAGAGTAAATTGAGTGGTTATTGTTAGAAACTGTTGTATAAGATGGGAAATTTGGATGGTTTGTAGACAATATGGATGTCCTAACATATATATATATATATATATATATATATATATTGAATTTTTAGTGTCTCTAGCCACCATGCATCTAATAGGATCCATTTCAACTAAGAACGTCAATACATCGTTGTGCCAATGATAACTTGTGACATCCCTAGCCATTTTCTTTTATTATGGATCAAGTTATAAACTAATAAGTTGTGAAATCCCTAGCCATTTTCTTTGATTGTGGATCAAGTTATAAACTAGAATATACACTCTCTTTAGAAAACTCTACATTATATATTGGATGGAGGGAAAGGTTATGATAAAAATTGTAAAAAAAAACCCTTAAGGTTGTCTCAACTTACTCTATTGTTAATCATAGCGTCAATTTTGTAAAACTATAATCTACAATAAGGACTAAGTGGGCTTTTTCTTTTGTAAGTTTTGTTTGGAATTGAAAAATAAATAAATAAAATTATAAAATATAAAATTATGTAGTGGGAAACATTGTTTAAAATTTCAGAATAAAAAGTTGAGTAAGTTTGACATCATATAATATGAAAATTGTTTATGATTATTTTGTAAAAAACATGTAAGATTTTTTAGCTAAAATTAGGTAATTAAAGATATGTATATAGTTTGTTTTTAACACTTGAGAAAGAGTATGTCTTTAGTTACAAAATGTTATGCAGTTACAAACTATTACAATTAAGTAATTAAAGGTAAATTTAGTGTTATTTAAGAAATGAGAACTATGAACATTCATCATTATTTCTCGTGTGAAATAATTTGGAAATTTAAAAAGATCACATATTTTAAAAATTTTCATTATTAATTTAATTTTTTATATATTAAGAAATACTACTCATGAATAATAAAACAATTGTAACATAAATAATATATAACAAAAAAAACCATGTATTTTTGGAATAATAAAATAGTTGTAACAAAAATAATATAGAACAAGAAAAACTATGTATATTTGGATGTATGAAAATTTAGATACATTTTATTAAGTGAAATTTTAAAAGAATAATGGTTATAAACATTTAAAGATAATTTTATTAAATAATTAGTTTGATCAATGAGGTTTGCATATCAAGACATTTGATCCCTCTTGACTCTTGGTAGATCCAGAGTTAGGCCATCTTAATTTCCCCCTTTAGATAAACCACATTCCACATGAATACCATGAGTCAATACCATGGGTTGTTTTTATAGTTTAGTAAATAATTTTATTAAATAATTAATTTAGATCTATATTATTGATGAGAGGGATCAATGAGGTTTTCATATCAAGACATTTGATCCCTCTTGGCTCTTGGTAGATCCACTGTTAGGCCATCTTAATTCCCCCCTTTACAAAAACCACATTCCACATGAATACCATGAGTCAATACCATGGGTTGTTTTTATAGTTTAGTATTATTTTTATTTTTTTAAATATTCATTACAATATGTCAATCTTTTTATTTAATTTACTTTTATTTTTATTTTTGTGTAAATTCAATCACTTATAAAAAAAAAAAAAAAAAAAAAATAATAATAATAATAAAAAAAAAAAAAAAAACTAACATTATAAAAAACATATATAAAACTTTTATTTGTGAATCTAATGGCCTAAAACATTTCAATCATCTAACATTTGATCCAATGGCTCAGACATTGACACAGTGACACCTAGGAGAGTTGTTTTCAAATAAAAACGTCTCACGACGTAATTATTTTGAAATTTTCCTAAGTGGATTTTCAAAGCATTGTATCCATTTATACATTCAAAAATGTTATTTAAAAAATTGCTACATTAATTTTATCATAATTTTACCAAGTTTAAATCTTGTAACCTTTTAATTTACTCTCTCAATATTGATTAATAAGTAGAATATAATACAATTAATATTTTTGAAATAATCACAAAATAATAGAAAATAATATAAATATCAAAATAATAAAGAATTTAATTGGAAATAAAAGAGTGAATTAAAAAAAATTGTAAATTATCCTTTTAACTCATTTATCACCATAGAATAATAAATTATTATTATTATTAATTAGAATTTGTGTTATTTTTTTATTTATTATTTGTTTGCTATTCATCAATTTCACACTGGTTGGTTCTAAAGGCCTTGAGAATGTTCTAATGCATGCAATTATTACGGAAAGAATTCTAAATATTAATAAAATTACTTTAATTCTTTATTTACAACTAATTTCGATCCATTACTTTATTTTAATTAAAATTTGCTTATTAATTAATGATAACTTTTTATTCAAAACTAGTTGTTATATTCTAACGGCTAGAAAATATCTCTTTTTCATCTATTTAAATTAATGTCATGATCTTGTTTTGAAAATAAATCATAATAGATAATTCCAAACACCTCGAGTAAAAATATTTTATATCATAAAACCCTAAATTTAAATATTAAAAATAATTAATTTGTAATAAAAAATAAATTAAAATTTTCATATATATAATATTTTATTTTTTCTTCTAAAATACTCGTATAAATGATAACTACCCACATAACACTAAATACAAGTCAACCAATAAAGTGAATATGACGCAATGTCAAAAGTAACAAATATGATGTGATCAAATGATTCTCACCTCACACAATTAAAAGTAGGAAAGTATACCACTTACAATATAGCAAATTCATGGTAACAATAAAGTGAATGTGACCCAATGTCAAAAGTACCAAATATGATGTGATCAAATGATTCTCACCCCACAGTGTTAAAAGTATGAAAGTATACCACTTACAATATAGCAAATTCATGATTTGAGTGGCATTCAAGGGAGTTCATGAAAACTTTTGATCGTTTTACAAAATGAAATTCACAGACAAAATCCAATCATAATAACAAAACTTAACTTCACTCAACCTTTTATTATTATGTAACTACCTCTGGCTAGTGACATATAGTAATGGCATTATTTTATTATTTTGTACTCTACAAACAAAATTTAAAAAAAAAATCAGCATTTTCATAGTTAATAGTTAAATATTTATCAGAAATTTTCGTAAAAATTACATATAAGAAATTTGTGTCGACGCGTTTCGAATCAGCCAATGTGGTTCATCACTAATGATAGGTTTGTCGCCACTAGAGTTACTTAGTCCAAAGCTATATATCAGTGACGATCATTATTTTCCAAACTATATCTTTATTAATGCAGTTAGACCATATATGCTTCTAAATACTCTTTGTTATCGCAATAAATGAAGAATGTACGTGTAATGATCCACCGCAACTTCGTCCTTTGGAACTCCCATTGTTTCAGCGGAAAAAAAAAACTAAATACCTTACATGTATAAGAACCTTGAGTCTCACCAGGCCCCACACAATTTGAACCCTCCCAACCCAAATATTAATATGCCATGAAATCATAATGTTAGAATGTGTTATCGCATTTAAATAGAATTTTAAATGTAGCATTCAGGGAAAAATATTATTTTTAAGAAATAGAAATAAAAATTATTCAGTTTTTCTTTTAATTAATTATAATTTTAAAGATGAGTTGAATGGAAAAAATAACTTTACAAAGTTCCACACATAGACCTAATAGACCTAATAAATTGTTATGTATGAAAATTGGAATCTAAAAACCATGTTTTTGTTTCTATCTCCTTTTTCTTCTTAATTTTTGTTTCTATCTCCTTTTTTTCTCAATTTTCATTGGAGTAACTTAGTTTAAAAGATACCAACATTAAACATTATTTTTTTTTATCATACAGAACATTTTTATACAGATTAAAACAAACTTTTATTGCGAAAAGGTTCAATAAATGATCATTTTGATACCAAAAGTTAGTTTACTATTTTAATGGTGAAAACATAATAGAATTTTAAATGTGACATTCAGGGAAAATTATTATTTTTAAGAAATAAAAATAAAATTTATTCAGTTTTTTTTTTAATAATATTTTTGATATTTAAAAGTTAAATATCTTGTAAAAAAAAAGTGTTGAATATTTGGTTAAATGTAAATTTTTAATTACATATTTGTCACATCGTAAATGATTTTTAAATGAACATATAGAAAGTGGTTCTTAAATGGTAATCTTTAAAGATAAGTTTTATAATAATTGTTTTTTTTTTAGTATATTTGATTTTAAATATTAAACTTTATATTTTTTTAATTATATAGAACATTATTTTTATATAGTTTAAAACAACTTTGTATACTGCGAAAAGGTTGAATAAATGATTATTTCGATACTAAAAGTTAGTTTACTAATTTAATGGTGAAAACATAATAGAAAAAAATTAATTAAAATGTTGCAACTAATTATTTCTATGATTGTTTTATTTTAATGATAGTGATAGAGATGATTGTGTTAGTGGATATTTACTATAAACATTTAAAGAGATTAAATCACTCAATGTTTACAATGGAGTAGAGATATAAATTTGCACCACTCATTGAAAGAGAATATTTTGACATAGGGATAATGAATTTTATAGATAAATATATAATTTATTAATAGATTTTCCCCAATGAATGGATATAGGGAAGGTTTTGCATACCATATCCTTGGCACATTTATCTTATTTTCCAACTTCCCATACCCCGCCATTACATTGTTAATATTTCTCATATCATTTATACCCTAAGTTATTTTGGCATTTCTCTTCATGACACATGACATTTAGTTGGACATATCACGAGGTAACACTTGGAAGAAATTAATTGGACACATATGGTAGGGAAATAAGTTAGCATGATGGCTAGGTAATAAGGTGGTAATGAAAACCTACATTGTGCCTAAGCCATGCAAGGTTATGTGGGTTTATAAATCAAAAGGCTAAGTTTTATGTGAATTAATTAATGGTTGATGAGTCACTTCATGCAAAACAATGGTACTTGAGTCTGGACTTCCAAAGGCCATAACTTGAGTTCCCGAAGTCTGTTTTAGAAAAATGAGAATGCATTAGATATATGGGAGGATGAAGAACATGTTGAAAGTGGTATCCATGTCTAAAGCCTAAAGCTATAGATATCATTTCAGAAAATAAAAAAATAGTCGTGACCAATTTCGGGTCTATCACCAAATTATTTAGATCTAATACTTTTGTGATCTATAATTATTTTTTAAAATGATTTATGGAAATGGAAATATGGAACATTTAAAGCAGGACCTAGCTTGGAGAACAAATTTATAACTTCGTATTTCTAAAAATGTATCTTTATTTAGTTAAAAGAAAGAGGAAAAACCTAACCATCAAGTAGTTGCAATGATAAAGACAATATTATAAAGGGAGAAAATCATAAGAGAGAGAGATAGAGATATTTCATTCCACTTGTCATCCTTTTGTAACTTTCTAAGTGGTCTTTATTTAGTTTTGAGTCAATTCCCTACTTTCTTAGTAATCCTTAATCATCTAACTTTATAAATTGTCCTATATGTTTTTAAAATGCCTTTACATTTGCATTAAGTATTAAGATTTTGTGAAATGCTTTAGGCACTTAACTTTATTCAAAACTTAAATTATGTAAAATTATTTTTAACTTTCATAAAGAGTTATTTTTGGGATAACATGGCATTTGTGGTTTTGAAGCTTTTAAACAAGCAATAGAAAATTCCAAATGTTTTTCTATTCTCATTATGATACTTAAATGCATGAAATCATTATATAGCTTTCTAAATATTTAGACCATATCTTCTTTCTTTTTCCTATTGAATTCACAAATGTGTCTCCTCATGATATGTAAATGAATGAGTATAATGGAATAAATTTTGAAAATATATTAATTTATGATATCTTTATTTTATTTTTCTTTTGAGCATTTGGTCCAATAACAAATGCATGTAATGAATGCTTATATTTCTATATCTAAGTTATTTTAATATCTTATTGAGTGAAAACATGAGTAGTCCCTATATAAAAACACAAAGGGAACCTGAAAAATAGGCTCTAGAAGGTTGACTATCTTCTCTGACAGGAAAAGACACTAGCACAACTTGATGAAGGTGATGCATAAAAAATATCATCTTTTGAGACAAATAGGACCAATAGTACATGAAATGGAAAGAACTATAAGAATGCCATCATCAATCTCCAAAAAATTACACATAATGCTTCAATGCACTCAAGGTTCATTTATTCATCAAAAAAAAAGGAAATGAATCATGTACTGAAGTATTTGAGCTTACTACACCAATCAAAAGTTGAAATTCTTGATTATTCAAATGCTTATAAATGTCGACAAATTTACTCAAACTAATCAAATAAAAACATAAATTCAAATAAAATTCTAAAATTTCTTGAGAACAATACAACTTATAATGCAATGCCCTATAAAATGGCAAGAAGTCCAAAATAAAACATATTCATGATAGTCCAAACAACATTGCATGATTGGACGATTCTTTATGCCCAAAAAACAAAGACAAATGAGAATGAGTCAACAAATAAAAAAGAAAAGGATGGGTACATGTGATGAGACACTCATAATGAATATTGTGTATTTGAAGCTCTTTTGGTGCAACTAGTGTATTTTTTTATGTATATATGTCATAAAGGTAAGGAGATTAAGATCGACCTTATATCCGTCAATATTTTGTCTTTTATAATTCATACATTATCAACTCTCTCATTATAAATGATATTTTTGTATATTTAACAAGCACATATAAATCCATCAACAAACTCTTCAATTTATTATAAAGGCATCGTCTTTTTCCAAATGGTCAAAAGCGGTTGGAATCTGGCTAAAAACAAATAAAAAAATCTCGCAGTAGCAGTGTTTGAATCATGTTTTTGATGGTGAAACTAGATTCAACACCATCAAAAACCTCTACGGTACCCAAAATCTTAAAGTTTGACAATTGTAACTTAGATTTACAAAAATCCCTACCAAATTTTATCAACACCTTACTGAAATTTCCATGATTTTCAAAAAAAAATTACAACCTAGTTAAATTACGACTATTATTAATAATGAAAAATATGATTTTAATAATAATTAATGTACATAAATTAAAATTAATCAAAATTATGCAACTTCGAAGTATCATTTTCTTCATTTCAATATTTACTCTTATTTTCACAATTACAATAAAATGAAAAATAATTTTAATTTTAATTTATACATTAAGTTTATATTTTCTTTATTATTTCCGACCTCACTTTCACCTTCCCTCAAGAGAATAAAACATATCTTATCATTACTTAAAAATAACTTCAAAACAATTTCAAACAATTTCAAAAACCTAATGTTGATCATCCACAACATCATTGTAATATTGTGACGGTTTAGAAAATCATTTTTTATGACACTGATATATATAAACTTCATTCGAACATAAACTAACACGCGTTGTATTAAGGTTTTTGTGTTTTGTCTATTTATTTATTTGAAAAAAATGGAAATTGTTTATTCGATCCGTGTCCCGTAGTGAAACGGTGGAAATTTAGTAATACCATATGGCAGGGCACGAGTTCGACCAACAGCAGCAACAGTCTAACGCAAGCAAAAGGCGGTACTCCACAGTACCCCAAACCTTTTGAGGCAAATATCCTAATAATAGGATGACATTCTGTGTATATAACTAATAGGGTATGTTATTTAAATGATATGAATTATTGTAAACAAAATTTCTAAATAATATACGATTAGAATGGATTTTAACTTAATTTTTTGCCATTGTTTCTCACAAAGTTAGAATGTGTTTATCTTTCTTAATTAGTTAAGTTTATTTTTCTTTTAAACTTCAGACTATTGTGATTGGTTTTGCTTTCATTTTCTTTTATCGTGTTTACTTTTGGCTTTGTCTGAAAGTATTTGAGAGTTTTTCAAGTTTTTCTGAATTGCTACTTCTTCTTTGATCTAGTTGGCCAAGCTCACCAATGTTATTGGGGTGTTCAGGGACACTCCACTTCCTATATAAATAATATATGATTTGAATGGATTTCGACTTAATTTTTTGTCATTGTTCCTCACAAAGTTAGAATGTGTTTACCTTTCTTAACGATTTATGTCCATTCCTCTCTTAAATTTCAGACTAGTGTGATTGGTTTTGCTTTCCTTTTTCTTTATCATGTTCACTTTTGGCTTTGCTAGAAGGGATTTGAGAATTTTCCAAGCTCTTCTGAATTGCTACTTCTTCCTTGACCTAGTTGGCGAAGCTCACCAATGTCATTGAGGTGTTCAAGGAGACTCCACTTCCTCCTTCAGGGGCAAGTCTGACTTTGCTAAATGGGAAGAATGCTAAGTAATTAATGGAGACTTGAGGTCCGACAGAAGGAGAGGGTATTGTTTGGGATGGTTTTGGAGAGGGGTTTATGAGGACACTAGAGACTCCATGTTCATCAATTTATGTGCTTTCTTTCTCCATTGCACCATGTGGGTTTATGATGATATTTCTTTGATTTCCCTATCTTTGATATTTTATTATATTGGGTAGAAATGTGCCATATTTCAGAGGAATCCCTACTTCCAAATATGACTTATTAACAGTTCAACTTTTGGGTCCAAGTATAGTCTTTGGATACAAGATTGATTTCAATATAAATGTAATTGCTAAAGTCCATATGTAGACTAGTTGGTCCAAGCACAATAAGGGTCCTATAGGCTAAAAAACAAGCTAGGTAAGTACATATGCACATATATGTGGTGAATCTGTTGGTATTTTCTCTCCTCGACTTTTAAAATGAAAATTTCCTAAAGCATTTATAATATCACTAATGAGTCATATCCCCAAAAATGTGAAGGGAGGTTAGGCAATCTTAAGTAGACAACTACCTTAGAGAGAGAGAGCCTAAAGAGAGTTCAAATTTTGGAGTCTAGGGCTTCAAGTAAAGAGTGGAATTTCCCAAAACTCCATACTAGAATTCAAGATTCAATCTCCATCATCGGCTTCATCAATTTATACTATGAGAATCCCTTGGAACAAGGGTAAATGTATACTTCTTCCTTGATTTTTAGCTTCCAAGTGTAGGGAATCCATTGGTGAATATCTAAAAGATTTGGCCAAATGCCACTAAGTTTGTAAATAAGTCCATTTTTTTTCTAGAATATTCATTATTCAACTACATCATTTGGACAATTATGGCAACAACAAGAGCTTCAGTGAACATATGGAATATTATGGAAATCCATAAGGTCTTCTTGAATGGTTGCATCCTTCAAGGAGATACAAGGAAACCTAGCTCTTTTGGAAGATGAAGCATCTCAAAGTGATCTAGAAGCTAAAGGTATGAAGAGAACTAGAAAAAAAGAGGATATCATCACACTAAAGGACTAAATTGATGAAGAGCAAGAATCTAGCATGGTCAAAGAGGAATTGTGCAACAACAATGAAAAATGGGCGAGAAGAGAGCTTAATGGAGGAGAAAAATAGGACCTTTGATACAATAATGATAATAGATACAAGAAACCCTAGTCATCACCCACTGGGAGATTAAGAGCACCACTCCACTTGGATATAAATATTGTAGCCAAATACTTCTTTACATTAATAGTGAGTAGTCTACAAATTCAAAAACTTATTTATAGAGAAACCTAGAGGTAAAGAGGGCCATCCATTGGTTTATTTGGGATATTACACTTTAAAAAGGGAAGATAACGAGTTAGAATTTGTAAAATTTTTGTGATTCCTCTTTTAGACTTTGCTAATTGGGTAGAATGTCAAGTAATTAGAGGAGACTTGAGGTTCCATAGAAGGGTAGAGTATTGTTTGGGATGGTTTTGGAGAGGGGGGTCTATGAGGACACTAGAGACTCCTTATTGATCAAATTGTGTGCTTCCTTTCTCCATCCCACCAAGTAAATTGTGATGATATTTATTTGATTGCCCTATCTTTGATATTTTAGTATATTGGGTAGAAATGTGTCGTTTTCAATGGCGTGCCTACTTCCAAAAGTGACTTATTCATAGTCAAACTTTTGGGTCCAAGTATAGTCTTTGGATACAAAATTGATTTCTATAGAAATACATGTGCTAAATTCTATATCTACATTGGTTGGTCGAAGCACAATAACGGTCCTATAAGTAAACAACCAAGCTAGTTTAATTACATATGCACATGTATGTGGTGAATCTATTGATATTTTCTCTCCTCACCTTTTAAAATATTTTTCCTAAACCATTATAATATTACTAAATGATTCATATCCCAAAAATGTAAATGGGGGCTATGCAATCTTATGTAGACAAGTTCCTTATAGAGATATTTTAAACAAGGTTCAAATGTTGGAGTCCAGGGCTTCAAGTAAATAGTGGAGTTTCCCTAAAGCCCCATACAAGAATTCAAGATCCAATCCATATCCTTGGCTTCATCAAATTCTACTATGAATAATCCCTTAGCACAAGGGTAAATATATGCTTCTTCCTCGATTTATAGCTTCCAAGTGTAGGGAATCCATTGGTGAAGGTCTGCAATAATTGGCCAATTGTGATTGAGTTTGTAAATCAATGCATTTCCTTTCTATAATATTCATTGTTCAGCTATATCCTTTGCATGATTATGGTAACAACAAAAACTTCATTAAACAAATGGAATATTGGGGAAATCCATAAGATCTCGTTGAATGGTTGCATCCTTCAATGAAAGATAAGGAGACCTAGCTCTTTTGGATTATGAATCATCTCAAAGTGATATAAGAGCTAAAGGTATCAAGAGAACTAGAATAGAAGAGGATATCATCAAGCTAAAGGACTAAATTTATGAACAATAAGATCTAACATGGTCAAAGAGGAATTTTGCAACAACAATGAAGAATGGAGGAGAAAATTAGGACATTTTCTACATTAATACTAATAGTTACAAGAAACCCCAATCATCACCCACCAGGAGATTGACAACACTACACATGGATATAAATGTTGTAGCCAATATATTATACTTCTCTACATTAGTGACTAGTCTACGAAATCACAAACTTATTTATAGGGGAAACATAGAGGTAAAAAGGTGTTGGAAATGTTATCATTGATGGCAAAGGAGATGGAAAAGGAGGAACACCTCAAAACAGCAACAAGGCAAAGAGAGAAGCATAGAAGCAGAGAAGGAGCAAAAGAGGCAGCAAGATGTAGAGAGGGTCAAGCAGCAGAGACAGGGCCATTTAAAGAAGCAGGGCAACAAAAAGAAGCAGCCCAGGTTACAGAGGCAGCAGAAAGGTAGCAGAGGCAACAAAAGGAGAAGTAAGGTGTAGCATCAGTCAAGGAGCAGATGAAACAAAGAGAGAAGCAAAGTAGTAGAGAGGCAGAGGCAACAAAGAAGAAGACAAGAAGCAGAGGCAGCAGAGAGAGCATAAGACAAGTAGCAGAGGCAGCAAAGAGAGCAGCAGAGATAGCAAAGAAGCAGAGAGGTAGCAAGGCAACAAAGGCAGCAAGGCAGATAAGGAACAGGGGTAGCAGAAAAAGCAGAAGTAGCAGATCTGGAGAGACAGAGTAATGAGGATAGAAAGGCCACTGATTGAATATCAGGCCTGAAAGGAATTTCTCCATGTAAATACTGGTTTAATACAGGGGTTTAATACAGTTTGCAGATGAATTATTAAGCAATTATTCATTAATTGAGTTTGTATGACATAGACTTTGATTGAAGACTAAAACCCTGTGGTAAGGACTTAATATGTCTGAAAGGAAGGTCAATCCGAAGGGACAACGTTCTACAGAAGCACCGAAAAAGTTCGAATCAAATTGGTTGAACAAAATGTAGGTTTGAATTGCCTTCAGTATGTAAGGGTGAGAATCTGAGATTGAGGAATTCGTAAGAGCTGTGAGGTTTGGGGATAGCTCCTTAAGATATCATTGAAGATATCGTATGGAGGACTAACGAATGGGCTCGATGGGTGATCAAATGGTGAAGTGATAAGGTGAGCCAAGAATAAAACAAAACAGAAAGTCAGCTTCATGAATGGTGTGGACCAGAAGTAATTCAAGAGCAGAGTCGTGAATCGGAGTGGTTCAGTGCACAGTCGTAGGCGGAGTTAATTACAATAAAACGTTGAAGTGTTGAACGGAACCCTGAGCCAAAAGGGAGCGGAACCTTACAAAGCAATAGTGAAGGCGAGTTAAAATAAATCTGGAGCTCGAAAGGTTATATTACTACATATATTTGTGTTGGGCTTAAGTCTGATCCAAAGACTTCATATAATATTGACGGAGAACATTATATGTAGTGTGGGACCCCACATAAAATTTCTAGAATCACAACCCAAGCTGGACAATACATTAGAACTGAGGCGAAAGCTTATATATATGCAGCGCGTTACATATATTGCGCTTTACATACAAAGGACCAAAGCATATATATATATATATGTGTGTGTGTGTGTGTGTGTGTGTGTGTGTGTGTGTGTTTGTGTGTGTGTGTGTATGTATGTATGTATGTATGTATGTAGCGCGAGATCTAAAGAACCAAAGGTTCTATCAAAAGAAAAGTACCACATGGTGGGACCCTCATCAATCACATCGAAAAAAAAAGAGTTGGCAGTGGATCATATGAATAGAAAGTTGCTATTGCGATTGAAGCCCGGACCCGATGGATGTATAAACTATGATTAATATGTGTTTGAATTCCAGCCTAATTGCATCGGAGAATCGGAGCATAGCAAATCGGAACATGCAACTAAAAGTTGCGATTGCGATTAATCGCAATCGGAGTAATCACATCGCATCGCATCAGAGTGATCACATCGGAGCATCGGAGCATAAGAATATCAGAACATGCAAATGCAAATTTCGATTGTGATTGAGTTCTGGACCCGATGGGCGTATAAACTGTGATTTTATAGGTTTGAGTTCTGGCCTAATCGCATCGGCACATTTAAATGAACAGTGGTCAATCGCTTCGGAGTAAAAGCAGGACATCGGAACATACTACTGAGAGTTGCGATTGTGATTAATCGCATCGGAACTATCAAAATCGGAAGTATTCAGAAGTGATTCATCGCATCGGGAATAAGCAAAGTTCGGCAAGTGGGCCCGAGGTTTATAAGTTTAATGGGTGTTGATGAAGCCTAAGGCTTACCGACTGTTTCGTAAACATTCAAACGAAGAACGTAATGTATGTTCATATATATATTATGATTGGAATGTATTGGTCAAATTTCATTGAGCGGAGTATAGCTGGAATGTGGGGTCCATCCAAAAGATGAGACTAAGAACAGGTTTGCTCCAAGTTAATTAATCCAAAGTTTAAGAGAAAAGGAAAGCACCGTGGCACATATATGTATACACAAAACGATACGTGCACATTTCCAATATGTGGACAGTAATGCATCGCATCGGAAGATGGAACAAGTTAAAACGTTTGATTGTTTGTATAATGCCGAAAATCAATTAGCATGATATAAAAAGCACAGTTACATATGTATGGCATATGGCCATTACCCTGCGACAGTGAACAAGGAAACAAATAGAGCCGAAAGGGACAAAGACACATTCAAAGAAAAGACAAATGCACAGTGAGCCAAGAGGCTGAATGAGTGAGCTGGAGTTTTCATTGTAATTGAATGTAAATGATTTTGATTTTTATTGTTTGTGATGCATTGGCAAGTCTCCGGAAGAGAAAAAATATCCCACTGTAATGTTAAATTGGTACCTATAGTTATATTTTCTGAATGAGCGGATAAAAGAGATGAGAAGGTAGAAGGCAAAGAGACATGGCTGTCCATTTCGAA